>BBXU01002119.1:0-42547 GCA_001598975.1 Parachlorella kessleri
AGCAGGAGTCGGAGAGGCCTGCTCTGTGGTGGGCGGTGGCGGGCTGGCCCCCACCTCAGCAGGAGGCGGAGAGGCCTGCTCTGTGGTGGGAGGGGGCGGGCTGGCCCCAACCTCCGCAGGAGGCGGAGAGGCAAGCTGGGTGGTGGGAGGGGGCGTGCTGGCCATCTGCTCAGCAGGAGGAGGCGAGGCCTGTTCCTGCGGAGGAAGTGGAGGGCTGGCCGTGCTTGCTGCTGGAAGAGACGAGGATGATGTCTTCTCTACAGGTGGTGGAGGGCTGGCCAGCTGCTCGGCAGGAGGAGGAGGGGAACCCGTCTCAGCAACAGGCGGTGGAGGGCTGGCCTGCTGTTGCCCAAAGGGCGGTGGCGACACTGCTGCAGAGGCCGCCGTTGGAGAGCTGGCCGCCAAAGGTGGGGAAGATGCGGGGTCTGGAGCAAGGCCGGACTGCTGCTGGAAGAGAGTAGGAGACGAACCTGGCGCTCCCGTGAACGATGAAGGGCTGACCAGGGTAGGAGGTGGGGGAGTGGCTGGCAGCAAGGTTGAGGGCGGCGAGCTGGCCAGCTCTGGTGATAGAGGGGTTGGGGATGGTCCTTCTGCTGCCGGTGGAGGGCTGGTACCAACCACAGGCGAGGACGGTGCCGGGCTAAGAGTGGGTGGGGGTGGGCTGGTCAGCTGCCCGCCAGAAGAAGGGGGCGAGGCTTGCGCTCCGGTGGGCGGTGATGGGCTGGCCACAGCCGGCGGCGAGGGCGAGGTTGGTACTGTTGCTGGTGGGGGTGGGCTGGCCAGCTGGCCAAGGGGAGGAGGGGCCAGGCCTGGTCCTTCCGTGGGTGGTGGAGAGGTGCCCTCAGGTGCAGGAGGAGGACTGTTGGGTTCAGGGCTGGGGGAGGAAGCTGGTGGAGGGCTTTCCGCTGCGTACATTTCTCGCAGAACCTACACAAGCGCAAGTTGCTGAGGTTAGGGCTCACTTCCTTGATGCCAAAATCTTCGATGGGTACCCCCTCGTCAGGGAACCCCAACCCTTCAGGTACGACCTGGATTGGGTTTGAGTCCCTCCTTACCCCCATCCCACAGGTTTTGCAATGCTGGCTTCTCCGGATGCAGCTCGGGTGGGTGCAGCTGTGCACAGTGCTTAAAACTCGGGGGTGGCAAGCACAGTCCACACGACAAGATAATGGAGACATTTGTGAAGTAAAAAAAGTCTTCGTCCCGTCCATAATCTGCTTCTGTCCAGTTATCTTGCAGTTCCGTCCAACTCCTTGACCCACCATCTGTGCTTCCCCTCCCCCTCCCCCCCCTACCCCCCACCCCGACCCTTTCTGCTGCCCACCCACGCAGCCACCCACACATTTAACACGTGGGGCTCCCAACTAGGGTAGGCATCCGCCAAATTATCTGGCCGCCAAGCCCTCAAGGAGGTTTGTGAGCCCTTGAACCCCCACCCGCAGCCCTTCCATTACAGTAGTAGGACTTCACCGAAAATGGTGCGCCCCGCAACAGGAAGGAGCATAAGTGGAAGATGGCCACTTTGTCTGTCGCGCTGGATGTCAACAAGCTGGGACACCAGTCAGTGTCATAGGCCTGGCTGTCCAGCGAATGCCTTTTGAGTGAGGTGGAACACAGCAACCGCCGGCTGCACGCTTCGCGTGCCCAGCTGCCTACCTTGTAGGTGCCATATAGCCAGGCCGCCGAGCCAGCAAGGAAGGCCGCCGGGTGCTGCTCTGCTAACTGGGACACTTTGTGCGTGTGGTTGCCATGCTCCACAAGCTGTTCCTTCAACTGTTCCTCCACTAGGTGCAGCTTTTGGCCGCCGCCAAGCACCTGCACAGCTCCATCTGCAAGTGCTCGGTATCCAGGGACGACCTCAAACGTGTGCTTATCAACTACTACCCACGATGTAGGGTCAAGGTCTGTCAGGGCGTAGAAACCCAACATGTGCGATGCAAGGGGCTGAAGCGCCGTCAGGTGTTACCTGAGCATCAGCATAGGCAGCCGCAAGGAGAAGGCAATATAGCCTTGCAACCAGCGTTCGATTCTTCGGCATTAGTGGTCTGTCAGCGCCCCCACCGTGTCATGTTTGAATGTCCAAGTCACGTGTGGCAAGAGCAGCGCTGTATTTCAATACACGTATTGATACAAGCATCCAAGGCCACTGTGTACAGGTACAGCGTAAGGTCAGAGCGGGGATGCCATATGACTTGAAGTGACCGAAAGTCACCTAGAACAGGTCAAGCGGGAGCTGGTCTCCTTCAGGTCAGTGACAGGTCTGACAAGCTTTCATGAGGCCGCTGCAGCGCGCTGTGATGTGAACCAAGGGACTGGGAGTAAAGTGGAGCAGGAGTCATCAGGAGTCAAGTTAGTCAAGACCTGCCCACCTTGGACAGGCTTGCACGACCAGGGCCTAAAACTGTACCATAGCAAGATACCCTTTTGCAACAGAGCTTTGACACTAGCTGCACCTTTACAACTTCGCAGAACCAAAGCTGTCCATCTGAGGGCATCTAAGACGTAAGTAAAAGAAGACTGCAGTTGCTACACACACTCCGCTCACTTTGAACACGGTTCCTGCAACACAGTAGATCTCTGGGCAGTCGATTCTGTTTTTAGATACAAGCTATGACAGCCAACCCCTTCATCACATAGAGTACACAACTAATCAAGGACAAATCGCAACATGCATAATGACAAAGGTGACATCAATACAAAGAACGCGGCCAGTGTGAAATCCTGCACCAACCAAAGCAACTGGCACAGCAGCACTGCCACGGAAAGTGCTCAAAGACTCTAATCACCTACAAAAGACTCAGCCATAATTGGCCAAACCAACTGGACACCTAGAAACCAGCAAGTCTTGCACACACAAAAGCAAGCAGTGCTTACATTCGAAGTTACGAAGCATGCTCTCAGCGTACCGTATAATACACCGCCTTGCAATCAAGGCACAATCGGCTCAAGCACCTGAGGCTGTCTGACGAAAGCTGAAGATTCTCCAACCCACGCCTTGCAATGCATGCAATACATAAGATCGCACCGTGCAAGCAAGAGCGCACATTTCTAGTTTACCACACATGTACACTGCAATACATGTTCGGTAGGTGTTTGTTTTCCCAACGAGCAACTGGCTGGCAGCCTTCCTTACACCACCATCGCACCGAGGTTTCATGTCAGGCCTGACAAAACATACACGCACAAACGTTGCCCCCGCTGCCACTTTCAGGCAGCAAGGGTTGCACATACTTTACAGGCTCACGAACAATTTCCCATCAGCAGCCACCAGCGCACCCCACTCACAGCAGCCCCTCCGCCTCACACTTGTTTCACTGCGTGCCAGGCTGCAACAGGGCAGGCTTACAGGCTCATCCGCTTGATGCTCAGGGCCAGCTTGCGCATTATGTGTGCGGGCGGCGTGATGGTGCTCAGGTCGCAGAAAGCTTGCTCCGAGCCATACAAGCTGCCCCATGAGTCGTCGCTGGCAGAAGCAGCGGCAGCATCCACAGCGCGCAGGGCGCCGCGGTTGGCCTCTCCGCCCGCTCCCCGCTGCAGGCAACATGCGCTTGGTGGTAGTGAGCGGGCTTTGTATTTGTGGTGAAGGGTACGATGGCAGTAGGTAGGCTGATCCACTCACTGCATGCCTGAGCTGAGGCTACTGCCAGATACCATTGATTGTTTACCATACTTGCAAAGACCGATACACACCGCCCCGCTTTTATTGCCACCAAAGCCTTTTACTAAAGTGACAAGCAATAGCATCCGCAACCAGTCATATCGTGCACCAGATGCACGAGCACATGCAGTGACTTGCCTGCTGATGTAGAGATGTGGGGGTGACATCGCTGGCGACCGTTGACATGGTGTAGTCGGTGCTGGGATCCGACCACAGGCCCGAGGACAGCGAGCGGTTATTCTTCATTTCTTCCTCCGTCAAGTAGTACCTGCAAGCCACAGCTATAAACTCCTTCAGTGCCTCATCAATGTAAACAGAGCCTGCTGCGCAAAGCGCGTACTAAGCAGCCTGTGGCCAAGCGCCCTCCGCACCCTGCACCAGGGCTTGCCTGGAGGGCGTCCCACTGTTCTTACAAAGATTCACTACCGCGGCATGCACAGCAGGTGGGTGCAGTCAGAGAACCCCTGCACCACTCCAGGGTGGAAGGGTGTGTCAATACTCAACAAACCCGCGGCATGCACAACAGGTGTGTAGGCACTCACGAGGCCTTGAGGCTCTCTGCTCGGTCAAAGTCGTACAGCGCGCCTCCCGCAAGGAACGCCGAGTCCTCTCTTCGGTGCGCCAGCCGCGAGTTAGGTAATGGCAGTGTGGGGCCCTCCCGCTGCGCTCCCTGCTCCTGCACTTCGGCTGCAAAGCTGAGGAGTGGCGCCAGCACCTCCCCCGCCGCATCCTCCTGTGCCTGCATGGCGAGCACAGGGCAGGAGGTGGGGTTGTGTAACGGAGGGTGGCGGCAAGGCTGGAAAGACGCTGCTTTGGTTGGGCTCACTGACCTTGGTCTACTTGCCTGCTGGCATAAGAGCCTCCTTGCTCGCGTGGGCCATCAGCAAGCTGACAGCAACGCCAGACAGCCCCGCTCACCGGCACTCACTCAGAAAATATACACCAGCCCACTTTTGTCTCTCACTTGCCCAAGCTGGAGCGTGACATCCACTACTACTTGCCAGGGCAAGATACGTTGAAGGCCATAGCTTGGCGTCTGGGCCATTAAAGCTGACCTACCTCGTCCTCGTCGGGATTGCTTGGATATTCGTACGTGGAAGACGGAAGGTTCGTTAGTCCCTTCTCTATTTGCTGCATAACAAAGAGGCAGGCTCCGGTCATGGTGCAATGACGCAAGGGCAGTTGCGGAGTTCGGTGATGGGAAGCCCTGCTTCTGAGACTGAGACTGCGCCTGCGGTGATATCAGACCGGTGATGTATACTACTTACCTCCAAAGCTGTCACGTAGAGGGAGCTGTCAACCCGGCGCAAGAGCGATGCCTTTCTCCTGGCGTGCTGCACCGCCTCTGTCACAGTACCCTCAAGAAGGCGTCTCGGCGTGCCATTATCCAAAAGCTGGGCCACCAGTTCTCTCAATCGCAGTTCCGCAGGAACAGCCATGTCCTGATCAAGCTGTGCAGGGACCCCAAACAACTCAACAGTTCCTTTCTGATCTTAGTAGGGAAACGCAGCCGCGGCTAGCCAACGAACGAGGGATTATTTAGTGGGTAGCTTGTCAACCCTTATGTCTGTGACATGTCAGCAGCATTGTGGACCATGGTGCCGCATCTGCTTTTGACTGCGACCCAGGAAGATTCGATGCCGACACACTGAATGCCCTGCACATGCACAGCCTCTGCAGCATGAATTATGTCGGCCGAAGTAGTTTTCTTGGCTTCCCATAGAGCCTTGATCCATTAGCAGGGGCGGTCCCCATAACACTGCGCTCTGCCCAAAGAGTTGCAGAGGCTGTTACACCCAGCGTACTGTGGGGCAAGCTTGGTGTAGTTTTTGGTTGCCAAGCCCAAATGACTCTCTTTGCAACGCCTGCCCAAAGCAAGGGCAATGCAAGCAACAGGCAAGTACCTTGCCCCGTGAGGCTAGAGTACATGCTCCAAGCCGTACTTGTTTGTCAGCCGGCTGACCGCTTCTGCAAAGCCTGCCCCTCTGCGGGTCACACTAAACCTCCCAGGTTCTCTTAGGTCCACCACGGTCGAACCAGCCCTGCCGGCATCTAGAGCGCCGCCATCAAAGACTGCTGCGCACGCTGGCCACAGCTCCTGCATGCACAGGCATACTCCTCCATTGCACAGGAGAGTAGTTAATAAAGAGCAAGTGGCTGGGGTCAACCGCCTCCTACAGTGATACGTGTTTCGTAGGGCAGCCCTGGGTGGCGTTGGCTTGACGCACAGCTGGACATCAGCGTCGTCAAAGCTGATGCCCCCATCCCGACCTTTCACGGAGCCCGGGTGGCTCCATCACACCGCAGCAGCAGCAGCACCATGCCACCTCACACCGCAGCACGCAATTTCACCGCAGCATGCCCTACAGGCCGCTGCATGACCTCACCTTGAACTCGGCAGGCTCCACCGAGCTGGCCTGGTGGCTGGCGTTGGCGCTGGTCAGCACCACGGCTGCCTGGAGCTGCCGGCACACGGCTCGGAGGAAGGGGGCGTCAGGGATGCGCACCCCTGCAGCCAAGGTGTTGCCGGGGGCATTGTGTGTACGTCCAGGAGTTGAGGAAGACATGGCCAAGGGGGGACCTTGGCAGCTGAATGCCTGCCTGACACCGAGGCTACGCTGAGTAAGGCATTGTATTTGGTCCAGGGTTAAGGATGGCAGAGCGCGCCAAAGGTAGCTACACCTTATCCGGGACAAATGTACTCCTGCAGCAAGAGGGCAGCACACCCCCCTTACACACACACACACACACACACCCTGCCCGCCCGCGGGCACCACCCCCTTCCCCACCTTACCTATGGTTGGAAGGCCAGGGTTGAGTGTAGGGGAGAGCGGCGCTCCCTCCTTGCGCTCAAGCAGCAGCGTGACGGCGCCTGGCAGAAGCGCCTCGAGAAGGCCCTGAGGCAAATGCTGCGGCAGGAGGGGACACCCAATCTTTCACCGGGCATGCAACAGACTAGTGGCCTATCCTGCGTATGTCTGCCCAAATGCAGGGCGGTGCCTACGCTAGCTTAGGGCCCTGTCGATGCCATCTGAAACAGACGTTGGCCAGCTTGGCAGGATGAGATGCAGCGCGCGGAAGTTCGGCCCACTCAGCTGTCACGATGCACACCTGGTGTAGCCAACACTACCAGCGCTTACTCACTTGCGTCTGCGCGTACCGAGCTACATCAGCCGCGTCCGCCACGCACACCGCCAGGGGCTTGCTCACGTCTCTTCCCTTGGCACGGTACACGGCAGTCACGCCATCCGCGCTGCCAGCTCTTGCAGCCAGCCCTGAAGCAAGCAGGTGGGCGGGCGCGAAGCTCTTGAAAGCTCTGTAACGCTCCCAGAGCAGGAGCGAGAGGAAACTTGCTATTACGGGCCACATCCATACATAGCTTTCCAAGCGAGGCGGTCCCCAATAACCAGCCGGGGCCGTATCCGGCCTCATGCCTGTTGCCACGGTGGTACCCTCTCCACTGATAGAAGGTTCCTATAACGACCACCGTATAGCAAGCACGTCATATCTTACACTGTTGCTTCAGTGGCTGCCCCGCACCACCGAGCGCAGGGAAGCAAGACAGCCTGCTAGCCAGACAGGGCACTCACCAGACAGGGCACTCACCATACACCATGTCGGTCGGCACCGCAATCACGCGGCCCCCTTGTAGCGCCTCCACCGCCACCGGCACATTGTAGAATGCAGCAGGCAGCACGTTGCCTGGCCGCCCCTCCCCTGCCGCAGCCTCCCCCTCCTGCCCGGCCGCTACCTCCCCCTCCTGCCCCTGCTGCTGCCGGTGCCCCTGCCGCTGCCGGTGCCCCTGCCGGTGCCCCTCCTGCTCCTCCTTCTGCAACTGCAACTGCTCCTCCGCTTCTCCTCCCCGCTGTCCCAGCGGCTCTCCCAGGTCTGCTGCTGCTCGTCGAAAGCGCAGGTCAAACACCACCGGCAGGTGGTCTGAGGGGAAGCGGGGCGAGGGCAGGTAGCCGCCGAGCTCGGCCGCCGTGGGCAGCGGTACCTCGCGCACCACCTCCACGTCCTCAGGGCAGTACCTGCAGTACCATGGTGCCCCGAGCATCACCAAAGGCAGTATCTCGAAATGGCACCTAGGTGTTGCTCTCAACTTGCACAAGAGGGGACTGCAATGAAAGCAACTTGGCCGAGTGATGGCGCCCCTGCTGCAACCCGCACAAGCCCCCACCCCGCCACCCATGCCCGCCCATGCCAAAGATACACACATGCCCGGGCATGCGGACAAGCGTTTTTACAAGGCGCTGCCCACTAGCACAGACCCCATCAGCCAACCTAGTGCCCACTATGCAAATTGCCCCATACTGCCACCAGCCAGCACCGCGTGCCGCCTGTGCTCACCAGATGTAGTCCAGCAGTCCCTGGTAGCCCCGCACATAGTTTGTGAAGGGGGAGCGCAGCCTGTCAGCAGACGCCAGCTGGAACGGGATCTCCAGCTGGACACCTGCAAACAGCAACACATACAGCCACTGGGTCTGACTCGCTCAAGACACTCTGAGGCCCCCATAGGCCCCTGCTCCCTTCTTTTCCTCACCAGGCTGTTTATAGACTCCCCCGTACGCACACTGTGGCACGGCTGATTGGGCAGGCCCGCTCACCTGGCACAATGAGATGTGGCTGGTCAGGGGTGGGCTCGGGGTGGGCATGCCCCAGGCTGCCGTGCACCATCTTACTCACTTCCCCAAGCTCGCTGCCTGCGCTTGATGAACTTGCACAACATGTCCGTTTGCGGGCAATAACAAGCCGCCAGGTAGCCAAGACATTGCAGTCAGTGAACAGGCACTCCTTGCTAGTCCAGCTCCTGCACTACTACAGCAGGTCGCCCAGCTCATTAGACTTTCATCCACCTAGCATCACCTGACATGACCCCTCCCCCTGCGGGCTGGCGCTCCGACAGAACCCCACAAAACACTGCTTGCTGGAGGTGCCCGCTCACCAGGTTCTCCCTCGGTTGCTGCTGCTGCGGCTGCTGCCACCCCTCCCTCCTCATCGCCCTCTGTCGAGCCCTCCTCCTCGGAGTTCATCCCCCACTTGAACCCCACGCCGTAGTGCCAGTCCCAGAAGTCAGCAGGCAGCCAACCCTTGCCTAGCAGCTCGACGGCACCTGCACAACAAACAGCCATGGGGTTGAGAGGCACTGTACTACTTGCTACCTCACAGTACAGAGTCAGCAGCTACAAGCTGCACACTCGTAGAGGGAGGGGGGGGGAGAGACTTAGCTAGCTAGCTAGCTAGCCGGCTAGATCACCATCTACGGGCATCTGTAGGCCCCAGAAGTAATTAAACAAGGTTGGCCTGCGGCTGTTGCAGAGTGGCGGCCAGGGCAGTGCAGCAGGAGGGATGGTGTCGCCCATAACATCCGGGCCAGTGCGACGTGGGCGGCTTCCCAGTAGCAACTGGCTCGGCATACCTCTGGGTTTCAAGGCCCACCTGGGATGCCATCATTCAGGTCGCTGTTCAAGTCTCCACAGAAAAGCAGGCTGGGGCGCTGCCCGCCCAGCTGGTGTGAAAGTGCTGGGTCGGCCAGGGCCTCCTCTATCAGCCGGTGGGCTTCCTGCGCAAAAGTTATAGGCAGCCACGACTGTGCCTACCCGCCAGTCTAGCCACAGGATGACCTAAATGCCTCAGCTTTAATAAGCTGGTCCAAGATGCCACAGTGACCCCCCTGGGATGGCTGCCCTGCTGTAGCCATGCCCCAGCTGTTTATACAGATCGGCTCGGCTTCCATAATCACCTCATGGATCATCTCATGTCCCCCCAAGGACGCGGCTCAAGCCTGCCCACCCAACGTGCTCACTTGCCTGCATGATGACCCACGTGTGCATGGTGCGGATGTGTGGCGCCGCGTAGTGGAAGAAGAGGTGGGTGTTTGCCACCAACAGCGGCCGGCAGAGGCCACTGGCATTGTCGACGGGGGCCAGCAGCGCCAGCTGAGCCACGGTGCCTATCCGCTGCGGGTGTGTCAAGGGGGGGACATGATGCGCAAGTGAGGGGAGAAGGGCAGGAGGCAAGAGGGGGAGGAACACAGCTGCGGGAAGGTATGGTATACAGCCTTTCATGCAATATACTTGCAGCCGTCAGCCACAACTGTGGTGCAGCTGCTGCCTAGCAGTCAGTCAGTCAAAGACAGCCATGCAGCAAAGGCCCAGCAGCCAAATAGCCATGCAGCTGCTGATGCACCAGGCACCACCCAGCCACTGTTAAAGAACAGGTTTTCCCGAAGCACACGCAGCCCACCCCTGGCCTACAGCACCTGGTGCAGAAGGCGTGAAAAACTACAACTTTGCGAAGTTTCTGGTGGCATTGCATGCTACCTACCATCTTTTAGTCACCCACCTGGAGCGCGTGCAGCAGCTGGGGAGACGTGCGCAGCATGGGCGCAAATACGTCCTCGTAGGGTGAGGGGGTATGAGGCCGCGGCGGGAAGAACTCCTTGAGTGCCAGGTCTCTCTGCAGTGGGCCGGGGCAGGCAAGGGGCTTTTAGACTCATTGTTGAGGGGGGCGACAACCTGTGCAGGGTGGTGGGGTGTGCCCGAATTTGACAAGGGTTCTTCAGGGGGCCAGGCCCTTGGACGACGCTTGAAAGCAGCAGGAGGTACTCAGGGCTACCGGTGGGTGAAGGCCCACATCTGCTCCTGCAACGGGGGATGTGCCATGTAGCACATCCCACCGGCTCCCTCTGAGGTCCCATCATGAGGTCCTGCCGGAAGCCAGTGCTGACACTCAAGCCCGCGCCCTCACCTGGGCCACCAGCCTGAAGCGATCCCGGCGGAAGAAGAGCGCAGAGCCCTCCCGAACCTTGCCTGCCTTGTTTGTATACACGCCCTGGTAGCCTGCACACAAAGGTCGTGTGCCACGCAGCCCACGATTCTTGGGCGTCTTGGTATATTCTTTTGTGGCAAACAACAGACGAGGGTTCCCTACGCATAGTTCATAGGCACCGCTTCGAGGCTTGGTGCCTCAACAGGCGCATGCTGCCCGTTGCAAAGGCTCGCTTTGGATCCAGCCAAGCCCAGTGATGTCCTTGCAGATACCACCAGTGAAGTAGCCTCCCCATACCATGTCAAATTAGAAAGCAATCACATGCAGCAGCTTTGCTGGGACCACAAGTGCGGCAGGGTATGGTCAAGGGAGACATTGCATGTGTTGCCATCTTGACCTACATGGCAGGGGAGGGGCCTCACCTGCCTCTCCAAGCTGCGGCTGCAGCAGCTGGGTGAACATCTTGTCATCCACCTCCTGCAGGGCAGAAGGCGGGAAAGCACAAGTTGCCCAGCTGCAGCTAGCTTGCCCGCTTCTGCATCTGAGCCACTGAAAGAAGCCCCGCATGCCAGCATGCGCTTGCAGTACTGCTGAGGTCGAGCAGAAGGGCTGGCTCAAGCTGCCTTGTGTGGCAGGCATGTGCCTCCATGCCGGCTAGGGGGAGGGCTAACCACTGTCGAAGGCGTTGGTAGCAGGCAGGAGCAGCGGCATCACAGCACTGCCCACAAGACGCAAGCCAGGGTTTATCCAGGATTTAGCAAGCTTAGTTAGCCTTGCAACACCAGGCGGAGAGCAGGCCTAGGAGATGTACAACCCTGCACGCGCAACGGCCTCGCAAGGCTGCCCGGCAAGGGAACCAGGGCCTCCAGTAGTGCCCATCACAGCTACCCCCTGCTGTTGGCACTGCATGCGGCCGGTAACAGTGAGTCACCTGGAGGCAGAGGATATCCCCCTTCAGGCCCAGCAACTCGGCAAGGATCAGGGGACGGCGGTACTCCGGTACCAGGCACCTACACAGCGATCATAATTAAAAAAAACTGGTGAGAGGTTACAGCTGGCCGGCGCTTCACCAGGGCTTTCTGGGAGCGTGCATGCCATTGCCAGCCTTTGTAGACGTGAGGACTAGAGACCGGGGAAGCGGGGCGGCATTCACGTCTGTGTGCCCTGCCATCTGGCAGCAGGGGTAGGCAGGGTCGCTGCAGCATACCGAGGGATTGCAAAACACACAGTGAGGCGCATGCTGGCACAAGCAGTGGTCCCCAACAGGTGGTTGGGCAATTAATCAGAGAAGCATGGCAAGGATGTAAACTCACTCGGGGGGACAGTAGCCAAACAGCAGCTTCCTGGCCTTCTCGGTGGCGGCATACTGGTCGGCTAGGATGTTGTAGGTCACCACCCGGAACTCGGGCGCCTGCGCCCACCGCTGGGTCAGCGCCAGCCTGGCAGGCAGCATAGCACTCTCACGCTGAAGCTGGCCCGCCTTGCAGCATGCTGGGGGTAGGGCCCCTGGCAGGCACCCGACAGACACACCATGGCCTGATGCTGCCTGCTGTTGCTCCCCACGACAGCCTCAAAGGATGGAAGCTACTAGCAAGCCGGCATACAGCTGCCACATGACAGGCACCACCGGCCCACCACCACTAGCGAACCTGCTGTTGCTCCCCTTGATTGCCCAAGCCCACACATCCCTGCACGTCACAAGACTGGCGCCAGACATGGGCGGCCTCCTGCCGACAGAAGCACACCTGGGCTGTGCCCCCAGCGGGTAGGGTGGTCTTCTGACAGGGCCGCACTCTGCGGCAATGGGCTCCCCGTACACCAGGGCACCACTACATGGGGCTCGAAGCTCTTGCGCGTTGAGTGCCTCGGCGGCTGCTCCCTGTGGCTCCTCTGGTAATGTCAAAGCCTCCCTGGCAGCCGCACTGTCCCCATTGCTGCTGCCTGTGCAGCCATTTGGTATGCTGCTATTAGACGATGGTGCGGACCTGCACATGCAAATGACTGCTTCTGAGCCGTTCCCTCAGCCTCCCGTGCACGATGCCGTGCTGCGCTGTAACCCTAGCAGAAGCTATACGAGACACCTACAAATGCGCTTGGGCCGGCCACCCCAATGCAGGCAGTCAGCATGGACGCCCCTGGCTTCGGCTGGAGCTCTCATCAGAGGGCACCCCAAGCACATTTTGGCAGGCACAGCCTGGTATCCACACCAGCAAGCCAGGCCGCACGGTGGCATGGGGCCAACTGCATCACAGGCTAAGCGGGATAAAGAGCCTCGGGAGGCAAACTGTATGAGAGTACAGCGTACCTCCTGGCAGGCGTGCACTCTACTCGCAGCTGGCAACCTGCATCCTCTGCTGCCGGAGTGTACCGCCGAGCGGTGGCCCCGGGGACCTCCTGCCACTCCCCACCGGCAGACTCACGCCGCAGCCACCGCCAGCGGCAGACCTCCTCCTCGGAGAAGTGCGCCTGCGGGGGGCATGGAAGTCGCGGTGGGCGCTGGTTCAAATGCTGGGCCAGGCATGGTGTGAAGCATGTACCTGGCCTGGCGTAGACTAGCTAAGGTATCCGCAAGCATGCGGCTGCGGTGCCGGTCAGGGTGTCTGCACACATACCCTGGTGTATAATGTGACACCCACACCTCGGCTTCCCACACAACGGCCATGTTCAGCAGCACCTAGATCTCCACTGCTGGCTGTACCACGCCCAATCGCAGCGGTTCCGCCACCATGGGAGCGCGTCTTTATAGTTGTCCCAGAGTGACCCTGTTTGGCTCACAGTGAGCAGCGGGCACACTGGGATCCCCAAAAAGATGCCTGGCGGGATGTCCAGCCTGTCGGCGATGGGAGGGTTGAGCACCACCTGAGCAAGAATGCAGAGTAGACAGGATCAAAACTATGGGCACGGGCAAGGGCTGTCTCTGGCTTGCAGCAGATGGCACAGCATGATTTCAAAAATCAGTAAGAATGCATGGCAGGGAGCCAGCAAACCTCTCCACCCTCCGCCCCAGCAGATAACATGGGACCAAGAATAGTACTCCACACCCAGGCAGCCCAAAAACGCCAGCGATACAGACACTTCCCAGCACCGCTCTACCTGGTAACAGTCCTGCCCCACTTGCAGCAACCGCCCGTGCTGCCATGCGTCTGCATTGCTGGTGCTTTCCGCGTCCACTGCAGGCGATTCTGCAGTCGGCCCGGCATACAGCACTACTGCCGGCCCGGGCGGCTCTGCTGCCGCAGCTGCCCCACTGCCGCCGACACTATCTTGGGGCTGCTTGCCCTTCTGCCGCTTCTGCCGCTTGTCTGGGTTGTGGAGAAAACCAGGGCAGCCAGTCAATTTGAACGGCCACCATCAATCAACAGTCCACCTTGGGTTACAGATGCTGCTATGCATGGGTCACCCGCAACTTACAGGGTCTGCAGTCCCTGTCTCATATTGAATCACTTAATCTTTGACCAAGGCCCACCCTACCTTGCTGAGGGGTGATGCTTTTCTGTATTCTTGACAATGGCTTCTCAAGCGCCTCATCCTTGGGCCTGCACGTGTGGTTAAAGTGTTCGCTGGTGAGCTGACCAAATGGTTCTTGAGTGCAGAGGGCAAGATACACATGCAACAGGTGGCACGAACCCACCAAGTCACCTGTCTAAATTCCGCAGCTTGCCACCCAAGCTCAGTGTGATGGTAAGGTTGGTCTCTTCCGGCAGTGACTTTACTATCGCCTGCAGTGAGTTGATTGGCGAGCAAGGTTTATGCTGCAGCTCAACAGCTGCGGGGAAGGAGAAAGGCCAAGTTGCCGCTTAACTGCCGGTCCTAGGCTGCTGCTGGCCACGACCCACCTTCTGCATGCTGCCAAACCTGATTGCAGCCGATACTGATGTACTCCTCCAAGGAGATATTCTAGACGTTATAGACACAAGGAGGCATCTTGTGAAAGGCAGTGCCTTGAGCATGGCATGGCGGTTGCCGCTTATCAGTGTTCTTTGGATTTTTGATCTATATGCAACGCGCTCGAGGCCAAGGAGACGCGCTGCTCTTCCTCCACAGGCATAGCGCGCCTGACTAACCTAGGACTAAATATGGTTCTGTAGCCCTGGTTTCATGCCTGGGTTCGATGGTTGGCCGTGTTGAAGCCACAACGAGCATGCTTTCGGAGGGTGGTCTGCGGCCATCTTCTGCCCCTATTGCACGGTTGGCACAAGCAATCACTTCGCCTTTGTCGGGGACGATTTTAGCTTCTAGCGAGGTGTTTCCCCTTTGATAGCAGTCGCAGTCTTCCTTAGAAACGGTTCCAAGGTGATCACGCCTCCTTGCTAGCGACCTGTAAGCCTCCATGTCGGGCCTCGCAGCCAACCTAGCCTTCGGGCCTCCCAGCAAGAAATCTCCTGTGCAGCACTCCAAGAATGCCAAGCCCAGGCAGCAGGTGCGCTGCGCAGCGTCGCAAGCTGACTGTAGGATCTATGAAGTGATCTGATTGCTGCTAACAGCAACCGAGCAGCATAAGGAGGGCCAGAGGGCCTTTTGCAGGTGGATGCTGAGAGTTGGAGGCAGGAGTACGAGCGAGTGAAGCACCTGCTGGTCATCACTGGCAGCGCTGATGCCGGCAGCAGCAAACAAGGCGAGTGGCGCAGCGACCTAGAGCGAGCCAGGGCATCGCTCCAGGCTGTCAGCAGCACGACAGCTGAGGCCAGGGTGGCACTGGAGGATGTTGGGCAGGGGCTGGCAACAAAGCTTCAGCAGCTGGGGCGGGTGGAGGCAGCCGCAAACCGAGAGCTGCAGGTGGGTGATCGGTAAGCAGCATTCCAACAGGATTGCAGAACCACCGACATGGGTGGAGGACTGGCATCGTTTCAGTATGGTGTGCATTGGAAGGACCCTAAAGGTGCCCCTTGAACTGGCTTACTGTTGCGTCATGCTCCACAACTCATTGTCAGCCTTGCGAGGAGTCTATATTTTCCTGGTGGTGTTCTGCTGTACACCACATGCACCGTCTGCAGCGGTGGCACTCTTGAGGCTACATGGCTGCTCGGCGGGTCATGATTGCACAATGCCGCTACCCTGGCAATCTCTGCAGGGGTCCAGGGAGGCCAGCAGTGAGCTAGAGCGGCAGCTGACGGTCCTGCGGCAGGAGCATGACAGCAAGAAGGAGTACGTAGCCGAGCTGCAGAAGGAGTTGGTGTTCCTAAATGGGGTAAGTATGCAAGTGATGGATGTCTAGCGAAGGGGTGCAGGCTAGACCGGCGGTGTGCAATTACTGAGAGCACCCAAGAGCTGTTCGTGGCACTGTCTGGATTGTGCGCAGTTTCTGTGAGTATGCTTCTCCCTTGCAGTAGGTGACGACTGTCGCCGGCGACCTAGAGGAGCAGGCCGCTGCAGTGCTCACGCTTCCTGCCAAATCCATCACTGCTGACCCCCTTAAGGTCAAGGAGCGCAGCAACAGCTGGAGTAGCTGGCGATTGTAGCTCTTTACGGTGATTCTAGCCTTTAGTGCCTCTGCCGGACACTTTGTATGCTGCTGGTTGCTGCAGGAGATGGAGGAGCGGCGGCGGCAGCTGGAAGAGCAGGGCGACAGCCTGTCCAGTGCAAAGCCAGTGGCGCACCTGCGGGCTGCTGTCGAGGCGCTGCGGGCAGAGCTGGGCCAGATGGACGTGAGGGTGGGCGTGCTGCAGCACCTGGTGGCGAGAACTCTGTAATGTCTAGCTTATAGGACCGGGGGGGACACTGCCAAGCCATCGGTGGTATTTGGAGCTTGAATCTCAACCCCGATTCTCGAGTGTACTTTCTACCCATTGAGACGCATCCGTCTCTCTGCTATTGATTGTCTGACCATTTGGCGGTAGTACTCTCAGCAAGCATTTGTGATATGCCTTCTTGCTTTGACATCCTGCAGAATTCGGGCCTGGTATATACATGTTTGCGCCAAGTGACAGCTCTTGAATGTGACATATGTGTAGCACATGAAACACCAAATAGATGGTCTCGCCCCTTGTGCCGTATGTCAGTGCCTGGCTTTCTTGGCTTGGGCAGGCCGCAGGCTAACTAGGTGCGAGCAAAGCTCCTGCAGCGCCGCATTATGGCTAACACAAAGGACCTGAGTACAGCCGCTGCCTTTGCTTGTGAGCATGTGCCGGAACAGCCGCCCAACCTGCAGGCAGCAGTTCACCATGGTGGTTGGCTTTATACGCAGATGAATGAGCGGCACCTTTCAGTTTCCAATGTTCAGCAGCAGAAGGTCCCCTCGGCAAGCCCCACCAAATTGTGGCCTCTCCAGTCGTACCCAGACTTGGGAGGGGGTGCGCATGTGAATGCCATCCTGCGCATCGGGATACTACTTTGATCGAGCAGGCCCGCACTCGCAATCGCCCTTGGCATTGTCCAAAAGCCTATCTTATTCCACACTTGTCACCAAGTGTGTATATCTTAACCACATGCATAGGTTGTTCAAGTACCACTGGTAGCATTATTTTGATTTATCCCTGTGAAAACAAGACTTACCAGGTGCTGGTTGGCTTCATCAAGTGCTGCATCCACCTCATCCATCAACAACACGCCGCACCCACTCCCCGCAATGTTGCTCTGCACATGAAAGCCCGCAGGCCAGCATGCCTAGATCATTGACTGCATTCCGCAGGCCCAGGGCCGGCTCACACACGCAAGACTGTAAATCCAGGCTTGATTTGGTTCCTCACAAATGCCAAGCTGTGCTTACCCACTTGCTCATTGTTTACTTGCGCTGAAACTCATCCTTCAAAAGCAGTCCAAGGGGTGCCTAAGCCAGAGTGCCGCTAAGCTTCACTCACTGCCAGGATGAATGCAAGCGAGATGAGGGTCCTCTGTCCTCCCGACAGTGCATCTAGGGAAGACGTCCAGGCAGCCTCGCCTTCGCCACCTGCAAGAGGGCCACCTGCATGGTTGTTTTGCTCATAGATTGATCAAATGCGCCCAGGCCTCGGGGTCCTGCCATAGTTGAGCGCCGATGCGGTGCCCTGTGGTCACCGGTCAGGGCGCGGTTGCAAGGGGGTGCTGTCTCTTGCACAACAAGGGCATATCACTCACAGAGTGGCCTTAGGCGCCCCCGACTTCTTCTGCTCTAGTCTGCAGCTGGCTGTGAGCCGTACAGCACAATATACAGTGTTTCTGCCAACAATAAGCCCCCTAGCCTCGCTCTGTGTGCCCAGGGAGACCATGAGGCGCTGCTGCAATGAGCAAGCTCCTCACCACTCTGGGAATACTTCAGGTGGAGGCCTTCATGCGCATCAGTCCCCTGCAGCTGCGCCTCGAACGCATACTTGGGCAGGATTTCCCCCACCAGCGACTGGAAGAGAGACATGATGGAGCCAGCCATCTCGTTGTTGGTGTGCACTACCTGCGCACCATGGAAGTGCGGCAGAGAGTTGACCACTCCATCTGAAGCGCTGCTGGGGTCCCAAGGGGAACAAGATGCGAAAAGCAGACCAAGCAGAAGCAACCAAACAGGAAGGGTTGTGCTCCATGGCAGCGGCAAGGCCACAATAACCTTCAGCTGGCATCCCGGAACAGGAAACCCTATCCTTTATAGTTAAGAACCCAGACTCTTTTGTTTCAAGTCTTGGTATCCTTCTTGCGATGCACTGTCTCTGGCAGCGGCAGGCTGGTGTGGCAGGCCTCACCATGCCGTTGTACCCAGCAATGTACTCCTCCAGAGTGGCCACCGCCCCCCGCAGAGTCTCCAGCTGCTGCAGGTGGGCGCGGTGGGCGGCCCGGCGGGCCCTGCTGCGCTCGTGCACCGAAGTGCCCGTGCAACTGGAGGCAAGCGCAGCCTTCTCCGCCTGCAGCAGTGCCGGCAGAGATGCTTAGCAGGTGCATGGGCGGTGGGAGATCTTATCCCATCACTGCTGTACTGCATATGAGGGCCGTCCAGTTGTCATGAGAGCTGCTAGTGTGCCTGCCGCCGGCGTGCGACCACACTAGCATGCTGCTGCAAGCCTATGGCCACACCGCTGCTGGAGGGTGACCCAACGCTTCCCAACCACTTGCCTGGAGCCGCGCGACAGCTTTGTGCTGCTGTGTGCAGTTCTTCACTGCCTGGGACAGCTCCTCCAGGCTCAGAGGCTTTGCAGCGTCAGCAGGCGCAGCAGGCTCAGGCCCAGCTGACGCTGAGGGCTTGCTAGGGTGATTGGCGTTGTCAGCCGCAAGGGCCTGTAGTCTGGACTGCTGCTTCACAATGCCCTCTCGGAGCTGCTTGGCAGCTGTGAGGTGCTGCGACAGGGTGCTCAAGGCGCTGCGCTGGTCCCTGCTTTTCTGCTGGACAGCCTGCAGCTGCTGGTTAGCAGCTTGGCACTGCTCCTGCTGCTGCCGGGCTGCTGCCTGCAAACGGCATGGGGCTGTTTGGGCATATTGCTTGTCACTGGCCTGGCACCTATTGTGTGGCCGCTGCAGGGAATGATGGGTGATGGAGCTGCAAAGGAAGCAAGCTGTGCAGTTGCCAGACCTGCCCATCAACATAAGCCCTGCCTACCTCACCACGGACCACGACAACCGGCAGGTTTTTGGACCGCATTTCGTTGAACGCCCACCTGAGCCCTCCGGATGCTTTCTTCCACCTCAAACAGCTCCGCCTGCTTGCCTTCCAGCGCCACAGCAAGCTTGTCTGCCTCAAAGGGCTGCAGGCTGTCCTCCAATAGCTGAATGTCTTGCTGGTGGGCTCTCATCTGCAGCAGGCAGATCTAGCTGCCATCGGCGATACGGGCATGACTAACCCAGATCCACCCACCAAAGCTGCTTATGGTAATGCCCCACCTTGAATACGCTGGTAGTGTAGCTGGCCGACATACTGACAAGCCAGCACCCCCACGCTTACCTCTTGCTGCAGCTGCCGCAGCCTCGCTTGTAGGCTGGCGGCGGATAGGCCATCTTTCTTGAGCAGCGCATGGGTTTCCAAATCGAGCTGGCAGGCCCTTATCTCCTCCCTTACTGCCTTGAGCCGGCCATCCACCTGCAAACATGAGACGTGGAACTCTTATCTTGCATAGCACCTCACCCACCAGATATGGCACTCCCTCATGCACTGCTGTGCAGAAGCAGAGCATGCACTGCTGTGCAGAAGCAGAGCAGGCACTGCAGTCGCAACAGGAGGCCTAGCAGACCTGGGCCCGCTCCTCGAAATCTTGCTCATGCTGGTTCATGCGGTCCTGCAGCTGCTGTACGCTTCCCTCCAGGCCCTGCACTTCTTGCATGGCCTTGACAAGGGCCTGCCGCAGGTCATCGCAGTGCAGCTTGACCTGCATCTTGCTGGGCCCCCGCCGCTCTGGCCGCCAGCCACCCTGCACCATGAGGCTTGATCTCACTGCAATTTCCAAGTCTGCTCCCAGAAAAGGGTGGAAGCCAACACGCTGCAATTTTGAGTCGAGCTCATGCACTGCAACACCATGCATTCAGGTATTGGTATCAGCTGCACCTGGAGCGAGCCAGCTTGTGATATCTGGCCATCCAGTGTGACTGAAGAAATGCCACACTTCTGCAGGAGTGCAGCAGCCACTGCAAAGGGCAAGAGGTACCATGTTGCGAAATTAAACTTTGTGTCAGACTGCGCATGGGCGGTGGGAAGTGCAGCAAGGAACGTCACGCAACCTTGCAAAGTACCCATGTGTACCTGTGCCGTCCCTCGCAATGACATAGCTCCCAAATGCACGTAGGACTGCCGACTCATACTTGCTGTCAAATGCTAGCAGCTCGGTTGGGACAATGACTTCACCTGCAGAGGGGCCCAGCTTGTACGACTGTTAACAAGTGCAACAACAGTCAGCAGCACTTGTGATGGCAGCAAAAATTCCCTGTCAGAGGAGTTGGGATCTGGGCAGTCCTTTAATGGCGATAGCCTGCTTTTGAAGAGACCTGCCCTGCAGATGTGTGCATCTCATGCAGGGCCAGTCTAGGGAGTTCCTCTCACCAGGTAAAAAAGATGCCGCAGCCTTCTTGAAGCGATCCCTGTAGTCCGCTGGGCTGAGGCAATCAGCAGCCCATACTCGTGAGCCACCCAGCATGCTCAAGCACTGGGAGGCAGTCCGGAGGTCTGCTGCCACATAGATATCTAGGTACTTTCCTGCATTTCGATAATCAACAACACCACATGAGACCCAGACCTCACAGTTCACGGGCAAACGGTAGTAGTAGTCAAAAAATCATGCAATACAACAACCTACGCTGAAACAGGCTCCCTACTGTGAGCCGCGCTCCACGCACTCTGCATCGCTCTGGCACCTGCCTCCAATGATGTCGAGAGCAGTAGCCATCTCAGCACAGGTGGTTGGGCTGCGAAATTGGAAGCAGAGGTGCAGCGGCATGCAGGGTGCTGTCCCCGCTGCTGCCAGAGATGCCTGCTGCGACCGAATGGAGGCAAGAAGGGACTCATGCTCTCGCTGCTTGCTTCCTAAGAGGTCTGCCTGCTGCTGCAGTTGGGCCATCATACTTGAAGCTACTGCTTCCAAGGGCAGCAAAGCAAGCCGTGACTCCAGCCTGCATCATCCATGCAGAGGAGAAGTAAGTGCAAAAGCTGGCGACAAGTCCCCATGCAGACTCAGAAGCGCTGTAGTTGGTGCATGGCACTGGCAGGCTGCTGTTCCTGAGACAGCAGGATTCTCACAATGTACCTTGCTCTCTCCTCTGAGAAGCATTTTAGGCGTTGTTCGCACACTTCACCATCCACTGGGGGCAGTGACAATCCTGTAAACAACACATTGGCATTGGTATTGAACGTCAGTTGACAGCCAATGGCAAAACACATAGTAATTGAACACTACACCAGCCCAGCAACCCTCACCTTGACCACTGCCGTTGCCTGCCAGCGCTGCTGGAATCATAGCAGTGATGTGGGCCAGCTGTGCTGACGTCAGCTTGGCTGCCTCTCTCCGCTCCTCCAGGAGCTCATGCTGCTGGGCACAATCCATAATCTGCTTCTTCAGAATGGCCACCTGCAGCAAGCCACCATTGCAGCCTTGCTGTGCTCACACCCGCCCTGTGACAGCTTCCGAGCATCCCTGTTCAAACTCTACTCAAGGCCATGGCACCTTACAAAGCATGCTGGATTACAGCAAAGAGTAAATCTTAAAGTCCCCCACAGCAACTTTCCTACTCACCTCCTCTTGTAAGGCAGCGCGTTGGATGTTGGCAGACACTGCGTTCTGCGTCCCTGCCCCTGCTGCGGCCAGCTCCTCTTCTAGCTTGCGCATTTTCAAATCCAACGCTGCTAGGTCCCGCTCTTTGGCTGCCACATCCAGCTGCACCACCGACACATGCAAAGCTTGCACAACGGCGGCAATGGCTTCTCAAATAGCTGCATGCTTATAATGCTTATTGAGAAGTGCATCGCGTCAGCTGCCAATGACAGTCTGAAACTGAAGAGAGGAGAGCAAACAGCAGGCAAGTCCTCCAGCCACATCGCTTCAATACCACCCACCTGCAGCGTCGCCACCTGCTGGACAGCGCTAGCCAAGCTAGCCTCACAGCCAGCCAGCGCACCAGCCAACTTTGCAGCGATCTCACCCTCCGCTGTACCAAGCTCGGCCTCTACAGCCTCCAGCCGCTGTAACGCTGCAAGAGCCTTGCTATCCTCCTCCAGAGATAGCTCCTGCGCCCGTGGACCACAAGTCGAGTTGTCGGCATGCACAACTTGCAGCTCATGCTATGGGCAGTGGCACTACATGATGACCCTACTTTGCTGACCAGTCTCAGTCTTTGGGCAGTGACCCGCAAGCCTACCATGGTGGGACTCTAGGAGTGCCCAATGCTTCCCAATCTGCCTCATTTCACCAGGTGTAAATTGGTACTGACCAGGATGTGCAACTTTTCCTGCACAGCTGTGATGGCACTGCTGGTGCGAGCCAGCTCCTCGGCTGCAGTGCGCCTCTCCTGGTTCCAACGGCCTGCAAGTTTCAAGGCGTTCACTTCTTAGCAGCAGATCCCTGGCAGCCGGTCCAGTGCCTTGTGCAACACCTGTCAGCAAGACAACCAGCAGTGTCAGGCCTCTACTAAAAGGAGACGACATACTTACCAAGACCGCTGGCATCGGCCACCACCGCTGCTAGCTCTGCAGGACTGTTCAGATCTGCCAGGCGTGTGACTTGTGCCTGCTTGATCACTGCACCAGAGCTGTCCACTGAGATGCCTACGCTTCGCAGGAACTCCTGCACCCGTGCGCTATGTATTCATGTCGATTTGGGCATGCTGCCAGCTCATGCATTACACTACTTAAGTGTAAGGTTTTGGCAACATTTGCGGTTTGCAACACTTATTGTGCACAGCTCGGAACCATAGTACGGCTTCATTTATGGCCCACAGGCTGCATACAAGCTCGCCTTGATCTCCTTGCCAGTCTTGTTCTTGCCGTTCAGCTTGTAGTTGCGGCTGCCATCTGAGGCAAGCGCAGCAGACACAGTGTGAACCGTGGAAGCGCGGCAGTGGCTAAGTTGCACATGCACCTCGCATACCTGCACACATATACTTGATGTAAATGCAGAAAAGGCTGACCCATCCCTTGTTGATAGCTTTGCCAAACTTATTCAGCGCACCTCCGAGCAGTCAGAGTTTTGGAGAGCTGAAAGGCTAGGCACGCCAAAGGTGCTGGCGGGCGAAGCAAAGGCGAAACAAATAGCTTCTAGCAGGTTTGACTTGCCGCAGCCGTTTGGCCCTGCATGTTGCACGACCGGCCAGTTGATTAGATCAGCAGGGCTCACTGTTGTGAACTGTTGTGTCTTAGGGCCTGCGGCATCTGTGCTCACCAACTATGGCGTTGAGCCCTTGCGTGAATGTGACATCAAGCCATTGATTACCGACAGACTTGAAGGCTTTCACACGGCAGCCACTGATGTACACTTGGCTCATGATCAGGCCGACAACACGAGGGAAACGCTGCAGCGCGCTGTCTGTTGACCAATGAAGTGCTGAGTACTTGTCGCCCGTACGTTGCTGCTCTTAGTGCGGCGAATGCCTGATGAGGGCGACATGCTGAGCATGCCTCAAAGTCATAGCAGGCGCAGGCGCTACGCTGCCCAGGAATGTGGAATGTGTGAGGACTTCATAAAAGAGTAGCGCAAAGCATTCAGTACACCCAGCCCATGCTGAAGGACACAAGCTAATGCCAGGAAAATCGGGGCTTGAACACGTGTCTCAAATGACTGCAGCTAGCAGGCACTGTGCCTTTATACCCAGCAGTGTGAAAGTGATGTCATGGGTTCACATGATTCAGCACATACAAGTTCCGCACATCTGAAAGTATACAAGGAGTAGGACATATGCGGACGCAAGATAAGCCACCAGCAGCAGTCACGCTCGTCTAAAAGTAAACGAGGAGGAGGACATATGCGATCACAAGACAAGCCATCAGCAAGCATATCAGCACAACAGGCCCATATTGGTCGTCATATCGCACCACCTCCTGCCGCAGTAACTGCACGTGTGAAGGGTGGCAGAAAAGCAAGCTCAACAAGTTGTCAGTGTCGATGACCTTGTTTAGCAGACTGATAGCACATGGTTGAACAAGGGAGGGCATCTTTAGGCATAAGCTCAGTCATACAGTGTATCACACCTGGGTGGTGCGCTTTCGGTATTGCAAAAGTGCATAGCCCAGGAACAGCAAAGCCACTGGGGCTATGACCGCCCCTGACACCTGCACCACAGGAGGCGGTTGTGTGAGTGTACCACTGGTGCACAGGGTTTGTCACTACTGTAAAAACAAAGTGACCAGCCTGCTGCCCGTTCCTGCAAAGCTCTTCTGCCAGAGTCACCACCACATCGCTGCCCTTTGGGAGCAAGACTGTGGCGCAGTCAATTGAGCACACCTTGCTGGCACTGCAGCTTACGCACTTGCCCGTCCCAGCTGCAACAGCAGCCTGGTCGACTTTGCCCACGAACGAGCCGCTGCACAAGTGCAAGGAATTGGTTACTTGACCACCGAACTTCTGGGGACTGTATGGCTTGCCTACATTAGATACCCATCTCGTGGTGAGATCACCCACAAGACACGGGTATTGCCGCTGACTCTTACCAGCCAACACCACGCCCACAGGATTTTGAGTAGACCTATGCCAACAATCGAAAAACTAACACAGAATACAGGGGTATAGTGCCGGTGGATACACCTAAGCAGCCACCATGGCCCACCGGGCAGCGGTGGACATCACCCAGCACTAGTGCTGGACTGGCAGCCTGCAGCTGCTGAAGGCAGCCTGCTGAACTGGCCAGTGTGCCACGCACCTCATTAGCGAGAATGCGGTCATGCAGATGAGCACCGCGATTTTCAGCCAGTCCAGGAAGGTCCTCTTGTTGGAGAAGAATGTCTACAGGCAGAATTGGAGGTCCTGTTGCTCAAAGGCCCTTCTGTGACAGTGATCAGTGTACTACTACGCATGAGCACTGTGCAGATCCTTCACAATGGTGCGGACTGTATGGGCTGGGAACATAGTCACGCTTGAGCAAGGCCTGGAGGCAAGCTCCCTTGCCCTAGGTAGGTCACTTGTGCCGCCATAGCCCACTGTGCGCCTTACTTTGGGTTCCACTCTGGTCCGGAAGAAAACGGAAGGTCGCTTGGTTCCTGCATCCCACCACACAGCATTAATGGCCACTGCAGTTTGAAGTTAGTAACTATAGCTCAGCAGCACAGAGGAACGCATGCAAGGGCTCTTGGGCAGCGTGCCTTGCCAAGGTGCTTTCCAAGCTGCGATTTGCTGCGGCCCTGCCATGGGTTTGCTGGATCGCTGCCGCCGCAGCCCCCTACTAGCTGCTGCTTTGCCATCAAGGCGATTTGTAAGGCTGGGCTTTCCTCCACCCGGCTTGAAGGCTGTCCAGCCTCCATGTCAAGGAGCCTTGTGCTCAACTCTGGGGACGGCGCCCCTGGAGTCCCTGCATGGGGCTGCACTGTCACTGCAAATGCAGGTGGGTCGCTGCCTTGTAACACTGGAGCTGCAGTGCCATGCATGGTGGCTGCTGAGCTGGGACGGAAAAGGCCTCAAGGCTTGGACAGGCTTGTTCCCTGCGTCTTGCACTGCACTACACGCCCAGCTGCAGCTGGCTGTCCCAACTGGGCCTCGTAATGACCGGCACCCGTCAAGCTTGCAAATAGTTGCCGTTTTCTTACATCTTTTGTGGAGCAGGGCCAGAATCATGAAAATAGATTACTTTGGAATGGAAGTTGCCCGGTACTGAAGTACACGATGGTGAAGCTGGCGGCTGCCGGCGGCTTAAGCTTGGTTTGGGCAACATTCCAAGAAGGTGCAACAGGTCTTGCTTGCTACTTAGCTGACAATAAAGGGCAGGGCCCCCGCCAGAGCCGTTGCCTGTCTTGGAGCCGAGGTATTGACCATGCCAGATGCCAGCAGGAGTGGGTGTTTTGGCATGGGTGAGGCAGCTGGCTGGACAGCAGGGACCAGGTTGAGGAGCTTTATTTGGACCAGGTTAAAGAGCTTCATTAGGGACCAGGTTGAGGAGCTTTATCAGGTCCTCATTGGCTACATATATAGCCAACAAATGTATAGCTAACAAGCTATATATAGGCAAGCTCATATATGAGCTCGTTGTTCATCCCCTAGTGTCGCAATGCAGTTCAAACGTTCTTGCCGTCAGCAGTCAGGATGCTGCATGCCTACACAGTGGGGCATGTGGTTCAGTCCAGCTTAAAGGCAAGACTGCTTGGCATACCCCAAACCCTAGGTTGAACCTTCAGGCAAGGCAGGCCGACGAAGAAGCCAAAACATGGTGATCATGCACCTGGCAAGCACTGTAACACACGTGGCAACACTCAATTACCAAACCCACCCCATTACGTGGTGGCTGCAGAACTGCAGCCACGAAAGGAGACCGCATCAGCAATCATCAGCAATCATCAGCACGGCTGACAGGTCTACCTCTCACCAGAGGCAACTGACCTGCCAATAGGTCGTGCTCTGAAAAGGCCGAGGACGGAAACCTGCTACCCCTCTTGGACGTGTGCGGCGCTCAAATATCTAGGCTGTACAGGGTATTAAGTACCGCTGTTGCCCTCATGCTCGGCTAGCTGCCCACAGACAATGGCATGCCTACTCAAAATCGGCCGCCTGACATGCCGTGCTGCAATAGCGCACAGCGCGACAGCCGCTGCACCGGCGGCCCCGCAGCCGCGCCTCGCTGCAGCCGTGCATGTTGGTGCACAGCGGGTTGGCACAGGGGCCGGCAGCCAGCCCCCGCGCCTCCTGCAGCAGCCGCTGGTACTGGGCATTGTGTGCATCTATCCACGCAACCAAGTCCATGACGAATGGAAGGAGGTCGCCTTGCACCTGCTGCTTCCAGAACGCTTTGGCACGTGCCTTGTGGCCATCTCGCAAGCTGGTCAGCTCTGTCACTTGTTGGGACAGCTCAGCTGGCTCCCAGGCCCGACTCCCGATGACTATAGAAGGCTCTGTCGTAGGTTGGTGCAGCGTCATCATTTCGCAGTGCAGCACCAGCGCCACTTTGGTGAAAATGTCCAAGACCTTCCGCTGCAGCTGCAACACCTGCAACCATAGGGTAACGCTGCTTCCTTGCAGGACTCCAAAACCTTTCCAGCGGCGTTACACCAAGTAGCTTGTTCCCAGCCATAAACCCACTGATTCAATAGATGGGCCGCAGTTAGGTGGACCACATCAAGCCGCCGTCACCAGCAGCAACCCGTCAGCAGGCCACCAGCAACAAACTCGACCTCACATGCAAAGCTGTGGTTACCTTGGCACCAGTGCGACGCTCGCGGTTGGTGCTTTTGGTAGCAGAGGCTCCCCAGGCTACGAGAGAGCCTAGAACACCACTCCGCGCCAAAAGTAAAGCCGGGCTGCGCCATGACAGCAGTGGTTAGGACCTTAGTGCTGGACTTGAGATATAGGTACTGGTATAGGGTTACTAACAGGAAGCAGCACACACATAGTTCCGGGCTGCCTGGCATACGTTGGGTCGAACCCCAAGGGTAAATGGGCGGCAAAGAGGAAGTCGATCAGGCATAAAAGTCAACTGAGGAGTGGCCCACACCCACCCGCGTCGGAAGGTTGAGGGGTTGCCGTAATGATTCATCAGTTCTTGCAGCACCGTCCACGCCTCATCGCTGGTCCAGCTAGCCACCTGGAACTTGGCACAATAGGCGGAGCACAATTCAGACCAACTACTTTGTTGACCTAGATTGGAATATGTGATACCTGCCAGCAGTACAGTCACAGGTGAACAAAACGCAGCACTTTGGGGAAGGCACAGGACATACGAGGAACCAGGAGAACACCTTGGAAAGGCTGGTAGCTCCATGCTTGCTGCAAAACTAATCAACTGGACAAACGAGCATAACTGCACCTAGCCTCATCAATACATTGCTCCCCTACCTCTTCTCAGTTCGCATCGCCTGCCAACACTCACAGAAGGCTCACCAAAACCTGCTGCACTGCTTCAGCAGTCAAGGGGACCAGCCCGCTGTCGCCGGCGCTCCAACCCAGCCATTTGGTGCCCACCCAACTAGGCGAGACCGTCTGCGTTATCGTGTGCGTAAGCCTCGCCAAGTGGTAAGCATAAGGCAGCAGCTGGGTGGGTCCTGCCTGGGCTGTTGCTTCGTGGATAGCAGCCGGCAAAATCCAGGCAAGGGGGAGGATGACGCGGTCGCCAAGGCTGTAGCAGGGTAGGGGCGCAATGCAGGTTCATACACTGTCAACCGGAGGCAGCACACTCAGACCGGCATCCCAGGGCTAGCCAAGACACTGCGTCACGGGTAGAATCTTCTGAACAAGAACTCCATACCTCCAAGTGCCGCGTGTTGCAAGCCTCAAGAGCAGCATAGCAGGGGCACAACTACAAGAGCATCCCTGGCATGAGGATAACACAAAGCCCAGCAGACGAGTGTCAGTGGCAAAAGGGTGTAACAAACACTCACCAGGCAGCAGCCTCTGCATCCTCTGGGCAATAGCCGATAGCCCTCAAGAGAACACTAGCGCAGTCGTCGAGCTGCTGCGTGGCACGCAACAGCTGCCTGTCCTGGAACCCACCCCGCTGGCGGAGGTTGTCCAGCAGCATGAGCTTGTCCAGTGAGGCAGTCATATGCCTAAGGCTGCGCATGCCTCTCCGCAGATTTTTAGGCTGGTCTTGCAGAGCTGCCAACACGGCTTGGGGGGCCGTGTCAACAATATCAGCAGCACCGCTGCCCAGCTTTTGGACTGCTGGGTTACCCACGGCTGCCTGCACCTGCCCTGGGCCCTGCCACAACTGGCCGCAGAGCCGCACAACTGCCTCCACAGCTGCGGCGGCTGCCAAAGCGTCGGCTGGGGCCACTGCAGTGCGCCAGTTAATGTTCAGGTGCACGGCAAGCGCCAGTAGGAAAGCGCCCACCTGCGGCAGGGTTTCTGTTCTCCTAAGGTCCTCTGCTGGTTGGTTACCCCCTGCTGCTGCCCGGCTGCTCCACACCTCTCGCTGCAGCACGGCTTGAAGGGCTGCGCAGGACAGGGCAGTGCACCCCCAGCAGATGGCCGGCACTGGGGCGTCCGCTCCGCCGGTCAACGTGGCACGGACTAGTTCCAGGTTGGCATGGTAGGCTACGGTGCTGATGGCCTCTAGCAGATGTTTGAGCCCCTTCCCTGGTGGCTCACCAGCAAGGTATGAGCGCAGCAGGGGCGGGATTGCAGCAGCGGCTGTCGGAGCAACGCCAGGGTGGGGATGCTGGTCACAAAAGCCTCACAGAGGGCTGGGTGGCGCAGCAAGTAGGACATCATACAAAACATCTCGTGCTTGCCGCTGCCTTCCTCCGAGCGGACCACCTTCACGACCTGGTTGTGCCACAGCTTGTGCAGTAGTTTGTGCACGCTGCGGTCTAGCCAGCTGGCTAAAACGTCATATCAAACACCCTGGGAACCCCACCACCCTGGCAAAGCAGCCAGCACACTGCTGATATACAAGCAGCATAAAAACACTAACTGGACAAGCAAGCACGTACGCCCAAGATACGGCATTGTGCGGTGCTGTGGCCGAAGACATACCAGCATCAAGTTGCTTATTGAGAGCCTATGCCTCCACAGTGCTCGCAGCCAAATCAGCGACTTGCCTGTTTGCCGTGCATACGTACGATCATCGGCAGGAGTTCCTGGATGGGAGCACGGAGCAGGCCTACAGCTTCTGCTAGATAGCGCTGGAAAGGCCCTGGTGGTGCCGCCTTTCCATCCATCACCCAGCTGAGTATCTTCATCACTATCAGAGACGCATGCTCCCAGGACCACGGTGCTGCACAAGCCAGGATAATGGGTAGTAAAGGCATGGGGCAACCTAGCAACACGCAGGCACTGCAGTTGATGACAGCCACTGCGCCATCCATGTGCATGGGACGCCTTCTGACCGCTCAGTGGTGCACGCGAGTGATAACTGGTACCAACAAACCCAGCGGATCCCATCAGGTGGGCATCCATCGGACCTGTTGACATGCGGCAGGCTGAAGTGGGCCTCTACTTGTATGCACTTACTTAGGGTCCAGCCGCCGGTCAGCCCCAGAAGAAGATTCCGCCAGAGGCACTGGAGGTCGGCTGGTCTGCTGGCTATAGCAAGAGCTGCCTGGGCTTGCCTTGCAGTGTGGCGCTTTGGGCTGGGAATGAAAACGTGAGTCAGCAGGTTGGCGAGAGCAGCAAGTGCCACCGAGGTCAGGTGTGAGACCACGCTGCTCAGCAGTTGGCTGGGCTGTTGTGTGGATCGCAGCGTGCGCTGTGCCAGCTCCAGCATGGCAGCGCCGTGGCCCAGCAGCAAATGGCAGCAGCTGCTGAAGATACGGTAAAGAGTGCTGCTGCCAGTACTATTTAGGTCATCCACCAGCTGATCCAACACTTTGTCCAGCAGAACATCCACAACATGCACAGCCGCGGTAGTCTGCAAAATAGCAACTGCCAGCTCCGGGCCAGTGAGGGCGCTGCTGGCGGCTTGCGTTTGCACCCCAAGGCCTGCCAGCGACCAGGCTGACAGCTTGTTAGCCACCTCGGCTGCCAACCTGCTTCATAACGGCAGGAGTCGTGGTATCAGCATATCTAAAGAGGGAGGGACAACTGATAGCCACGTGCGCCTGCAACAACTGATCCCAACTCTTGCAAATACCTGGCTTGCCACCGAACCCTGCACCCACCTCGCCACCTCACCATCATTGGCATCGAAGGCCACAGGGCCCAGATCAGCTATCCATAGGCTGTAACTCCGCTGGGTGTTCGCTGAAGCGCCCTCTGGCGAAGAGTCGCTCAGCTGCTGGGTGACAGTCAGCAGGGCCCCCAGTCGCTCCAGCGAGGTAGCCATGACTTGCTGCACTGCTACTGGCACACGTTTCGCAACTATTTAGGCAGGATGTCTAACAACCACACTTAGGGAGTTGTACCCCAACGCATTGCAGTACCGAGCGGTTGCTGCAAGCGGGGACTGGTGATGCAACATGCAGCTGCCTTTTTGGGTTCTAGCCCACTTGTGTTCCATGCATAGCCGACTAGCGGGAAGCTGAGTTAGGCGCAGGCGCAAACCATGCGGAGAAAAGTTGCGGTTAGACATCGACTCCAAAAGGCGGCCAAAGAATCCCCGTGGCTGTTCGGATTACTGTCAGTTATCATTGGTAATTGACGCAGCTGGCACCCTAAAAACTAGTGTCTGACCTCTTGTTGTTAAGTGCAGTCTATCTTGCAGCGAAGCAGCCCGGTACTGAAGCACATCAAGCTGGGCGGCTGCCAGCAGTGAGTCGTGGGTTTTGCAACATGAACTGGGGATGCGAGTGAAAGGGTAGCATAGGATCAGTCCGTGTTGGCGAAGCTCTCACAAATAAGGCAAGCAGCTAAAGGGCAAGCAATATGCACTATTCATGTCAAATAGACCCTATCCTGCCCTGCTTGCGGAAGCGTTTGCTCTGACCTATTCGCAAAGGTCACAACTGTGCCACAGTGCAACTTGTTGTCAGACCTTTGAATATATCATCAGGTCAGCAGCCCTGCAATGAAATGCACTGGCAGCCCTCTGCTTGTACAGCAGGCCCGTCGAGTGCCAGGCGATTTGGCTTGAAACTGTGCAACAGCAGACCAAATCACGCATTGTTATGTGCAGGCTGGCAGGCTGCTGATGCGCATCCACTTCTGCTCCCCAGTAGCATCCTTGGTATCTATCAGGTAGTTGGGTGCTGCGGGCACCTGCATATCAAAGTGCGGAGGGGGTATGCAAACTGTGTGGTAGGCCTGTATCTAGCAGAGGCTGTGCACCCAGCATATAGCGGGACGCGCCAGCGGCAATGCAGAATGTGAAAATGCAGAAGTTGCCTGTATCTAGCAGGAGTTTGAAGTGCGCCTTGATAATGCATAGGAAAAAACAGACAAGGGTCGTGTGTGAGGGTTGTGGGTCATAAGCTCACCGTGCCGCAGAACATGCTACCCAGTTGTTGTGGTAGGGCATAAACAGTAGCGTCAGGGAGCATCGGCCAAGAAGGGAGTGGGCCTGCAGAAAAATGCTATGGTACACTGGTCAGGCATATAGATGCCCCAGTCCACAGTGAAATGCACCCAGGAGCAGCCCTAAGGACACCCTAATGTAAGCCAATTACTGTTCTAAAGCGCAGTTGCAGCCTTTTAATGTTCTGAAGTGCAGTTTGCACCCACCGCTCAGTTTGTTGTTGTCAAATGAGAGCTCCTTGAGGGAGAGTGGGTAGTCCCACGTGGCAGGGAAGGTGCCCTCCAGCCTGTTGTTGGCCAGCTGCAGTAACATTGAGTGCCTGGGTTGGGATATGCCAATTCTGATTGCACTTGTTCGACAGGATGACATGTGTGTAGCATAGCCGCACTGGACGGTTAGCAGGCCACTGCCAGTTCCCTTATCACAGCAGGTCTCCTTCTACCGACATGCAGGTACTGAAGAGCATCGGGGAAGGACCAGTCGGCTGGTATTGTCCCAGAAAATGAGTTGTTCTTAAGGAAGAGCCCGGTAAAGTTGGCAGGGAAGCCCCACTTGGGCAAAGCACCTGCAAATCACAGCCCGCCATTTTTTTCACCAATTCCAAGTGGACAGCCTTGTCCTTGTTCATTCTACCAGGACCACACATAAGACAAGCAAGCCGGCCGACTGACCTGTGAAGGCATTGTTGTGCATGGAGATCTGTCTGAGGGCAACATTCAGAGTGAGGGTTGGCAGGTCGCCAGACAGCTGGTTGTCGTGCAAGCTCAGCAGCTCAAGCGAGGCAGGCAGCTTGAGTGCTGGCAGAGGGCCGCTGAGCTTGTTCGTATCAAGCCTGCAGTGACCGGAGCACAGGTGGCTGCTCAGCTCGGGCTTCTACTGCCGTCAGACGCAAAGGTACATTTCAGGGCATCCCAAACCCTTTGCACATGTGCCTCAGGTGAAGGTGCGGGGTTGGTAGGGAGGGGTTGGTGGTGGACAAGGTATGTGTGTATGGGTGGATGGAGGGAGGTGCCCAGGAGCATCAAAGGCATGCCACTCACCACACCTCCACCAGGCTGTCTGGCAAGGCCCAGTCAGCACTGATGCTGCCGTCTAGCTGGTTACCCGAAAAGTCAAGCATGGACAGCGAGGAGGGCAGCTGCAGGCCGGTGGGGAGCGGCCCAGAGAGGGCGTTGGCAAAGAGACTGAGCGCCTTGAGACCAGCGGGCAGCTGCAGGACAGTGGCGAGGGCAACAAATGTGTGTATGGGACAGTGCTGAGCAATGAGCACGTTGCAATGAGTCATCGTGAGGGTGGCTCAGCCTACAGCAGCACCATCCATGCATGATTGCTCCACTTCAATAGGCCTTAATCAACATGGGCCTCCAGGAGGTGGTGTGCAGTGCATGAACAGGCTGACATTGTGGCACCGCAGCCTCACCTTCAGGCCTGAGGGAATGGAGCCCTCCAGCTGGTTATAGGCAACCCAGAGCTCTACCAGCGTTCCCGGCAGGACTAGGTTCTCGGGGATGGTGCCAGATATCTGATTCTTAGACAGGGACAGGAAAGTGAGCGCTGGTGGCAGCGGGTTGCTCAGCTGGCCAGTCAGGGAATTGTTGAAGAGGTTGAGGACTTGTAGGTTGGGGAGCTGGGCAAGGGGCGCCCACGACACAGGGCCTGCTAGCCCTGACGAGTTGAGCTGCCTGCAGTACACATGAAGAGCTCGGACAGGTTTGAGACTAATTGGGCCTACGGTATTGCCAAGGCGCTGTGACAGGCTGAGGATTCGATGGGGCGCCCCTTGCACGAGCTTGACTTGAAGGGAGGATCACAGCAGGTGGCGGCGTCCACTTACAGTTCAATAACGCTGCCGTCTGGGTTGCAGGTCACCCCAAAGAAGCTGCAGGGGCTAGAGGCATCTTGCCAGCTGTCAAGAGCCGCGCTGCTTGTGAGCCCCTTCTTGATGTCAAGGAGGGATGCCACCTCAGAGGGGGACTGGGCGCCGGCTCCCACAGTCAAGACCAGTACTGCTGCCAAATAAATGAACATAGTGGGCTGTGTAGCCGAACCTGCAAGCATCACCAAGCTCACAGGTGTGTCTGATGTCTCCGTGAGACAAACGCAGCATGACCCTCGAGCAATGAAGTGCAGCCTTCCCTGCACCACCAGCTTCCCCTGCTTACCTGCTAGTCGCTAATTGAAAATCGTCGCTCTGAAGGTAGAACTTTACAAGTGTGATTTGGACGTCTGGAGTTGATCAATGAACTCGATGAACACCTTCTCTGAGGTAGTGTCATGATTAGTCACAACCACCCCCAACGACCCCGGGCATTTCTTTGCCATACCTAGCCTTGGCACGGTCAACAAGCAACAATTCGCTCAGAATCGGCTGCACTCCAGTCCGTGGTGAGTGTTGGTGATCGTGAGGCTAATTGATCAGGATTACCATACAGGATTACCTTCGATGTCCTTTGTGCCTTAGTGAGGCTCCGTGAGCCAAGCAAGCTCGCATGCCTGTGAGATTCAACTGGAGCGTGCTGCTCTCCTCGATCATCATAGCCCAGCTAAGGAACCATCAGCTTGGCAGTAATGACATGCAGGTCCAAGCGCAGGGCTGTCCAAGCATTCCGGGCTTCAACCGTGACTTCTATCGTTGGCAGTGCTGTCGACTTTCTTATTCCTGTTGCTGCTGCAGGGGAGACCGGTCTTCCACACTTACAGCCGCAGCTAGCCGTGTGTGTCAGCCAGGCCGTACATGCAGGCATGGCGCAGTTAGCGCCCTGGCCGCTGCTACTGGCAGCCTTGTTTGCTATTCTCCTGGGCCAGCCACTTGCACAGGCAGCCCCCGGTCCGGCACAGGAGGTGGATGCGCTGCTCAAGTTCTATGCGACACTGAGGCAGAAGAAGGCGCTCACCCCTACCTGGAAGGACGGCCCCAATGCGTGCAGCTTCAAGGGTGTTGTCTGCAATGACCAGGATAGCGTGGTCATTCTGTGAGTGCTTCGGGCGGGAGTCTTGTCGGGTTTAGCACACACCAGATATTGGTACCTGCAACTGTGTCCTTGGTCGTACCTGCTTGTGTAGTTGGTGCTGCCCGTCCACATGCAAGCCACTAAAAGCCCTCAGCATGCATCCACATCGGACCGTGGCTCAAGGTCAGCTGGCTCACATACCCCACAGGAATTACGAGTTGCTACCAGGACCTGGGTTCAGGGGGTGAGGCGCGAGACCATGGCTATCTCCCCCTGGCTTCCTGCAGGTCTCTCAATGGCACCGAGCTAGCCGGCCCTGTGGCCTGGCTGGCCCTAGCCAGGCTGCCCAACCTCCAAGTACTAAACCTTTTCAACAACTCGCTCAGCGGCGGTCTGGGCCCGCTGCCGCCCTCCCTGGTGTACTTCTCCGGCTCCATGAACGATTTCAGTGGCGGCATCCCCGACAGCTGGGCTGACCTGCCGCCTGGCTTGAGGGAGCTGTGGGTGGCTTACTGCCGCCTGGACGGCACCATTCCATCGGATTTCAAGGTGAGGAACGGCACAAGTGGTTGGACGAATCAGACTACTTTTCACGTGTTTCAAGGTACACACAAGCGGCCAGGCTTTGGCAGCCCAGCTAGGGCGGGATGCAGCAGGAGCTCCATCCTTGGAAACCCGGTACCCGTCCAATCGGCCAGCGGCAGCAGTCGGCAGCCAAATCCCTCCTGTGTCCCACCGTTCGTCCCCTGCTGGGGTGCATGTCAAGTAACCCAACGGCAAGCTCACTGGCCACCTATAGTTGGTTTATGGCCCCTTGCTGGGGTGCATGTCAAGTAACCCAGCAACACGCCCACTGACCAAATGTCGGTGATGCCCCCTGCAGCTCCCTGGGGGACTGGAGCAGCTGTCCCTGTTTGCCAACGGCCTGCGCGGCAGCATCCCAGCCTTTGAGCTGCCAGACTCGCTGGTGATGCTGGACCTGTCAGACAACTTTTTTATTGGCACCATCCCAGCATGGAAGCTGCCTGAGGGCCTGCAACAGCTGTGGTGAGCGTGTGTGCTGGGGCAGGGGGGGTGTGTACGCACGAGCTGTGGTGGACGTGTGTGGGGGTGCTAGCGAGCGGACATGCACTAGCTGTGGGTGCATGTTGGCGCTGGCAGGTGTCCATGCATCAGCTGTGGTGGGGGTGGACTGGCGCTGCATCATGGCATGGTCGGCAGACAGACCCAAGGCAAGCTGGCGGCCACCTAGAGTGCTGTACCCGACCCCAGGCTATCAAGACTTGATACATGGAGCGCTGATGGACCCTTGCTCCTTGCTTGCTACTCTGAAAATGGGTTGTTGGATGCTCAGAACCCCACTTACTCTTATCTGAGCCATTCTGTGCAGGAACGAGACTAAGGCCCTTACCTTGTAAGTCCCTGATCCCTTGGGCAGTACCAACTGTAACTGTGTGCAAATGGCGCAGGCTGGATCGCAACCAGCTAGCTGGCAGCATCCCCGCCTTTAAGCTGCCAGCATCTCTCAGCATACTCAGCCTACACACAAACTATCTGTCGGGGAGGCTGCCAGCCCTCGCCATCCCCGACGGCAGCCTGCTGGCACAGATTAGCCTGCAGAACAACGGCCTGACTGGTAAGCAAGCCTCCGCATGCATGCCCTGCTATTTCTGCCTTCCCCTTCAGAGTGTGTCGCACCTCTTCACTGTGGCCTGTCCCTGGGTAAATTGTAAATTGCATAGCTGCCTAGAATGCAGGTAAACCATTACAGGGCCCTGTGAGCGTTGCCTTTGGTGGCATTGGTATGCCAACTTTCCCGCCATCACCCTTTTTGCAGGGCCCCTCCCCCGGTGGAATTTTGGGGCCAACTTTACAGGGCTCTTCCTGCAGAACAACAAGCTCAACGGGACGATCCCTACTGACTGGGTGCTGCCAGACTCCCTGGAGTTCCTGAATGTCAGTGCTGCATCTCATCGCCCTGGCACCCATTCCCTCCTCGCATTTTTCCATGCACTCTCCCAGCTGCCGGCATTGGCCTGGGCTTGGAGGCTGCCTAGGTGCTTGAACATGCATGTGATTGTTGGGATGTGTAGGGCACATCCTGCCGGTCTTAAGCAGAGCAGTACCATCAGAGCTGGCCCTCAGCAGGCCGGTCCGCCGCTGGGATTCCCCTGACTGTAGGCAACCCAGGCAACCCCAGCCAGGCAATGGGCCCTCCCTTTCCCGTGCTGCAGCTTGCCAACAACAGTCTGTCTGGAGGGCTGCCCTTCAAGCTACGGCTCCCCACCAACCTGTCCGAGCTGGTCCTCTCTGGGAACGCCCTGTCTGGCACGCTGTTTAAGGACTGGCAGCTGTCCCCCAACCTGCGGGTCCTGCACCTGTATGACAACAAGCTGACAGGCACCATCCCGCCCCTGAAGCTGCCGCCAGGCTTGCAGGTGGGTGACACATCCATCATGGCATGTGGTCGTGTACTGCTACCTGCTGCTAGGAGCGCTTTGTCTCATGCCGCTTGCACTGTTAGCAAGAGACGTTCGGCCACCCATAACAAATTTGCCTTCCGTAGACGCGAGGGCAGGCCAGGGCTTCCTTACATCTCTCTGTGTCGAGGTGTGCTGCTTTGCTGCCCTGCAGGAGTTGTGGCTGAGCAGTAATCAGTTTGAGGGCACCATACCTCTCAACCTGGAGCTGCCAGTTCCCCTGGTCAATCTGGTAAATAGCATTCTATGCATGCGGTAGTAGCATGCCTGCTGCAAACTCATGTGGCATGCGCATGTCACAAGCAAGCTGCCATGTGCCTGTCACCCAAGTTGTTGTTATCCCTGGGACTGACTTCCTTTGGAAGAGGCTTCATGTGTGATTCCACCATGCTCATATTATATAATGAGCCTAGATATCACATGCATCTGCCTGCTTTTAGTCATCACATTTGGGCTCCACTGGGACTTGCCTGATGGGAGCCAGCTTGTGGCCCGTCAGGGACACGCATGGCTTTAGCACCGACATCATGAGTTGACCCAAGAAGAGGTTGCAAGGAGTGCAGGATCTTTCCGGTAATAGTTTGACTGGACCGTTGCCAGACAAGTGGACGCTTCCTGATGGCCTGATGTTGGTGAGCTTTGGGCCGGTCACTTCTCATTTGTTTTGAGATTGGTCGTCCCCAGTAATACAGACAGCCAGGCCATTGGAATGCTGGCCTGAGATGGCATCCTCTAGCCTTGGCACAGCAGAGAATGAGAGCAATCACTCTGTGAGTCGATCTGTTGCTGCTGCTACCTTGCTGCATTATCAGCGCACAATTCAGTGTCTCACACATTGGCCCTGTAACTCCTGCCTGCTCCACATTTTGCTGCTGGTGCCATGGCACTGCGCGCTTGTCTTGCTACAGCTCATGCTGCCGTCCCCGTCTTGCTCTCCCCCTCTGCAGCTGTACCTAGGCAACAACCAGCTGACGGGCACCATCAACGGGTCCTGGGTCCTGCCCCAGGTGCTCCTGCGCCTGCACCTCACGGGCAACCAACTCACAGGTGGGCCACAAGATGCTGTAGGCACAGGCAGCATGCACAGCAGCTGGGTGGTATGTGACATGGGAATGCTCTGCATGCGCACATGCCAACGTGCTAAAACAGCAACAAATGCCCAACGCTTGCTGGGCCTGAATTTGGGCAACATCTGTGGTGCCTGTCCTTGTGCCGCTGCCCACAAGGTTGGCAGATGCATGGCGGAGGCTATCCACCATGCATATTGCGAGGTTACAGCTTGCATGGCATCCTATCCTGAACAAATGTGCGACACTGCTTCTAATGGCCATCACTTGCTGTGCTGCGCTGGGCCACAGCGTTAATGCCATTGTCTCATGGTGCGTGTCTATGTTACAGGGACGCTGCCATTGACATGGGAGAAGCTCCCCGTTGGCCTGCTGGAGCTCATGGTCGAAGACAACAAGCTCTCAGGTGAGCCACACTGCAACCAGGCTTCACATTTTCTAACAGTTGGGCACTGGGTGAGAACGTATGAAGGCCCACATTTCAGGGCGAAAAAACCCCTAGGGTGAGTTCCGTTGCACCTGGCAGGGGCGGCGGGACGGACCCAGACTCCTGTGGCCTGCCCTACGTACGGTGCATCCCATCTTGCATGCCTACCTTGGCCCCCTCACTTTGCATGGCACCCGGCCAGAGAAGGGTAGCCCCATTTCGCTAAACACATGCGCTGGCCGGCAAAGCATGATATATTATGAGCTGATCAGGCAGAGCATATAGATACAGGACAGGCTCGTGAAGTATGTTGGGTTGCCCCTGGCTAGAAAGTGCCCAGTGGACTCTTCTGGGCACCACACTAGCCACAGCTGTGACCATAATACCTTGAGGCATGGTCGTACATGCTGGATTTTGTTGAGGTCTGGTCATGCATGCTGGATTGTGTTAGGTCTGGTCGTGCATGCTGGGCTTTTTAGTATGGGTGGCAGATATTGCGAAAATTGCTAAATGAGCCTTAGTGTTACCTTTCTCTCTTATGACTGCAGGGTCCCTGCCATCATGGCCTGACTACCCTGCAACCCGGGTTTTCATGCAGCCCCAGAAGCCTGGCAGCCAGCTGTGTGGCGAGGTAGGTAATGCCGCTCATTGCGCTTCTCTAATAGATCATAGACTTGGTGCGGCAGGCAATGCGAAATGATGAGGAGAAGCTCTTGCCTTCAGAGCTGGAAATGGGCCATGCCCTGGCAGCATGGCTTTGAGACTGGCATGTATAAGGAGCCACGGTCGATGTACCCTCCCCTGTGGCCCACCCCATGCACTTTGAGGGGGCTGCTTTGCAAGCTGGGGCCTGACAGAGAAGTTGCTCAACACACCCCCATGCAGGTCCCTCCGTCACCTTTATACCTGAAGCATGTTGTTACCAAGGGCACTGACGACTGGGTGCCTGTCGCCAACCTAACCAAGTGCTGACAGTGATTGAGACCAGTGGCAGCTGCAGTGGCAGCTACAAGTGTTTCTTGAGGGTGGCTGGTCATGCGACCAGAGTTGAAGACAAACAGAGGTGACAGGGGCAATGCAGTGTTGCTGCTGCAAGAAGGTGCTCCACTTTTGCTGCACCCAATTGTTTTCTGGAGCGCTCGCCACACGACTGTCTCTTCAAGGCTACTGCACTGAATTGCTCTATTGTTTTGCTCTGCATGTCTCACTCTTCACTCTTGATTCACACAGCAAGTGATCGGGTACTTTCCAGTTTTGCTTTCGAGTGTTGTGGCAGTTGGACTGTCAATGCGAGTTTCACCACTGGCAATGCCTGCCAGATATCAGCAATGCAGCTGTCTGCGGCTATGAGTCCAGCTCACAACTTGCATGCCTTGTCGATGCTTACACATAAAGCTGTCACATGCCTTGATATCTTGCAAGGACCTGCGTTAAGAGCAGCCTGCAACTAGCAAGCCAGCTTGGCCCCAAATAGAGCGTCCCCTTTGCAGTTATTGTGAGTCTAGCACCGCTCCACGCAGCAGCTTCTCCATGGCAGCCCTGTCATCCAGCCTAGCTGCCCGGCCCAGCGCGCGCAGCAGCCACCGCTGCCTGCTGGGCGCCAGCTCAGCAAACCCCGCCTCAAAGGCCAGCAGCAGGTGGTCGTCCACCCCTGACCGCTCCAGCAGGGGTTGCAGGGAATCCAGCATCTCGTCCGAGGACAGATTCCTCCCCTGCTGTGCTGAGGGATCCAGGGGTCCGCGGCTGCCAGCCGCCAATTGGGCTCCCGGTGCAGCAGCAGGTGTGCCCTTGGCCCCTCCTAAAGGACCCCGTGCCACGTGGCGTGTTGCACCACTGCCCTGTCCTAACTCTTCTTGCTGTCGCTGTTGCTCCGCGTGCCTTTCCCCTCCCATGCCCTGCCGCTGCTCCGCGACCACCCCAGGTGTGAGCCGGGGCCTGCCCCGCCGCCTGGGTTCCGCAGGGGCAACCACACCTTCGCTCGTTGCACTCCTTGCCGCTGCTGCTGCAGCTGCTGTGCTTGCATGTGGTGCTGCAGCATGCGGAGTCGCCATGCCGCTGTAGGGCTCCACTGCTGCTGCCGCCTCCTCACCGCCCATCCCAGCTTGCACAGCAGCACCACCTGCAGCGCGCCATGCACAGCATGCTTGGCACCGCTGCCACTCACAGCAGGCTAGGCAGTACCACACTCAACAACCAAGCCATCAGCCATTCTTGAAGGGGCCCCCGCCCCATGGCCGGCAGAAGCCTTGGTGGCTGAAGCGCGAACATGCCTGCCGTCCCAGGGCTTACCTGCCAAGCCTCCTAATGCCTCTCTCGTCTCAAGTGGGGAGCCTTGCTGCTGCTGCTGCTGAGCAGCTTGTGGGGGAGTTGAGCTTGGGGCAAACCTCGCAGCCCCTGGAGAGACTCTGCCAGGCGAAACGGCCGCTGCGGGCTGCATACCATCTGGCTGCTGAGGCGCCAGCTGTTGAGCAGGCGACTGAGGGCTCGCTGCAAGCGGTGGCAGTCTGCTGGCTGCTGCTGTTGGTGCCCTACTGGGCATTGCAGTTTGGCTCCCCAGCCGGCGCATCAGTGGGGCAGCAGGCTTGGACGCTGGTGGCTGCACCACACACACACGCAAGGCGGGGTATGGCTCCTGGAGAGGGATGGGCCCATGTAAGACCACCCCGGCGCTGTTTTGCCCGGCAAGAACCCCAGGAACAGGCTCTGAAGGTCCAAAGCAACCACCCAGATGAGATGCAGCTGTATCAGAGTTTCAAGGCGCTTGCTTGGCGGGCCAGCAGAGGTGCGTTCAGGTCAGGCCCACAGCCCATGCTGCTACTCTAAAGGACAACCGCTGCACATGAGCTGGTCCAACCCTGCTGGGACATCTCATCCCAACCTCTCCTCTGCTCGAAGTGCTTGCCAACATTAACCACTTAGCAATGACGGACGTCCACCACAGGTGACACCCTTGGTGTCAGGCCAGACGTCTTTACCACCCTTCCCAACCCAGCCAGGCGACATCCCCATCCGCACTCACAGCCACGTGCCCCGCAAGCTACGAGTGCACCCAGCCAGAACCCCACATGTACGAGAAAAGCGCGGCCCAATTGCAAAGCAGCACACCTGCTGCTGGACAGGCGGGGCCCCTCGCCTCTGTGCCATGGGAACACCCATGCCCTGGCCGGCTGGCGATGCAGGGAAGGCGGAAGGCGAAGCCGGGTGTGCGCTCCGTGCCATGGGGTTCAGTATTGCAGGCCGCGGCATCGGTGGCAGTGGTCCGCCACCCTGGCCGCCTGCCCCGTCAGCAGTATCTGATGCCCCGGTGGCATCTCGGGTTGCTAACCTGGTGCCGGGCCCCTCGCCCCACCGCCCTTGCTGCTGTGCCTGCTGCCACTGCTGCTGGACCGCTGGGCTGGCCGCAGCACGCTCAGCAGGCGCCACCGCATCGCCAGCTAGGCCTTTTTTCAAAAAGCGCTTCTGGGCAGCGGCGCTGCCAGGGGCGGCGGTCCTGCCGGCCAGCTTGGCAGCGGCGGCGGCAGCCGCGGCAGCGCCCGGGGTCCCTCCGCGGCCGCCTGACGCGAACAGTGGAGGAGGCCGCTGGGCCTGCAGGGGTAGGCGCGCCCATTGAACTGTCAGGGACGGCTCCGAGAGGCAACAAGGGCTGGGAATGGAAGGTCCTTGCAAGCAGATGAGGACTCGACCTGTCTTCAAGGGTTGCCTCTTGCCTTCACAATCCATCCAGCTGCCGCGGCTTGGAGGTGCTCTCCACCACCAACCTCCACTGAAGATATAATAACCTGACTCATACGGTGACA
>BBXU01002121.1:0-31179 GCA_001598975.1 Parachlorella kessleri
CACCTGGTTGTACTGGGTGTGGTTTCCGTCCGGGTTGCTGCGGTCCTCAGCGGGAACCGGCTGCGCCTCCAGCTCGTTGAAGCGCCTCAGCAGCCGCACAAACGCCGGGTTGCGCGTCTCCTGCACCACGTGCACGCACCATGACTAATCAAATTGGTAGTTGATCGACTCGCTGGCACCCTGCACCCTGGTGCCAATGTGCGCCAAACTCTGAAGAAGCACGGCCTAGCAGGCCGGTATGCATGCAATGCTCCACCAAACCGTGCACAGCGCAGCACGCTGGCCGGGGGCGCAGCCATGCCAAGCAGCAGCTGGGGTGCAGGCCTGCTTTGAAAACGACAGCACCCAGCAGGCCTGCTTTGAAACCGACAGCACCCAGCAGGCCTGCTTTGAAAACGACAGCACCCAGCAGGCCTGCTTTGAAAACCACAGCACCCAGCAGGCCTGCTTTGAAAACCACAGCACCCAGCAGGCCTGCTTTGAAAACCACAGCACCCAGCAGGCCTGGCATGCTCGTAACAAACAGACCCACCAAGCCTGCATACATGCCTTGCCCAAATGCCAAAAGCCAGGTGCTGTTGGACCAGGGGCCCCACTCTTTGTGAACAGATGCTTGCCTGCAGCATTGCAATCTCCCAATGCTATCGGTGCACTCCTACTCGGGAAAAAAAGGCTTTCAGAAACAGATGCTTGCCTGCAGGATGGCCAGCGCCCAGGTGCGCCTGGTGCAGTCCTACTCGCAGAAGTAATTTTTAAAAAATTAAAATATGCTATACAAACTTTTCCCTTAAAACTCTCAGATTCTTGCCTGCAGGATGGCCAGCGCCCAGATGCTGTTGGTGCAGGCCTGCGCGGGGAAGAGGTGCGCCTTGGAGGTGACCATGCGCAGCAGGTTGCCCAGCACAGCGCCAGGGTGGTAGCCTAGCCTGCGGGGGCGGATTAGTCATGCAATTAGTCACAGGAGGGGGAGGGGGGGGAGGGGGGTGTCTTCCGGGGGGTGTCTTCCCCCGGGGGGGGGGGGGTGGGGGGGGGGCGCACACGGCAGCCTGTGCAGAGCCATTTCCTGCCACATCGAATCCCTCTTGGCTACCATGCATCTGCTGCACCCAAAAAATTTGTTGTCGTAGGCCAATCTCGTCCTCACCCCTGCTTCAAAGCTCCATAATCCAATATGGAGTTTTATTTATCCAATACCCCCTGAAGAGGGGTCCTTCAGGCTACCCAGAGGAGTATGTGCCAGCCGTTTATCACTGACTTGGCGTAGGACCACACACCACATAACAACAACAACAACAACAACAGGGATCCCAAACCTCCACAACACTATCAGTATCCTGTGCGCTGCACTCACTTGGCGTATGACCACAGCGTGTTGGCCATCTCCTGCACCGCCATCACATTCAGCCTGCTGTCCAGGGCGCGCGTGAAGGGCTCATAGAGACCGGTGGGGTCCCAGCGCAGCGTGGCAAACGCCCAGATGGTGTTGGCCAGCGCCTGCAGCAGGAAGCAAGAGCACTATTGGTTGTTGGTCTTTACAGACGGAAAGGTTTAAGAAAGACCGTGAGGCTGTGGCCTGTGGTGGTGGGCAGCGTTAGTCGAGAACAAGACCAGTGGCTCGTGCGGGGATGCCGGCGCAGCGTGGCACAGCGTGGCGCAGCGTGGCACAGGCCCAGGGGAGAAGACAGCTAGCCGCTTGGGCGTGCCCACCTCCGTTTACACTAGACTACGGTAGCAACCAAACCAAATCATGGACAGCATGACTCAGCATGCCCTTGCTTCCTGGCCGCCCCCATCCGGCCGGGACAGCTGCAGGTGGCGAACGCAAGCTTTGGGAGTCCGAAATACAAACAGAAAACCAGCCCTCCACACAGGACCGCCGGTGCGGTGCACCCCAGCGCGCCACAGCACAGCGCAGCGGCGACCACAGCACGCCCAGCGTGTGCTTGCCTGCGACGAGAACCCCGACAGCCGCCCCGGCTTGCACATCTCCTTCTCGATCGCCGCCAGCAGCTCGGGCACCGCCAGGTTGACCCGGGCATACGCGATGAGCAGATTACTAAGCTCCTGGTCCTTGTAGAGGCCCAGGTCCGAGACGGACCAGGCGGGCGGGTGGCCGCTGGGCGAGGACGGGCCTGCTGTGCCTGCTGTGGTGCCTGCTGAGCCTGCTGGGGGCGGTGCTAGGGGGGCGGAGGAGGAGGAGGCGGCGGCGGCTGGCGTGGACGGGCCGGCAGCCTGCTGCTGCTGCGGTTGGGATTCCGGCCTGCAGGCAGCAGCGCAGGCAGCACAGGGCTGATACCTCAGGCGGGGCAGAGGTCACAAGCACTGTCAATACCTGTAAGACGGCTTCCCATCGCACATACACACATTGACAGTACTGAGCAAGCCTGAACTGCCATCATGACAACTTATGCTGTGCCCTGCTTCATGTCGTCCGCTCCACCAGCCTGTATTTAGACTGCACTCTCAAAACAATCAAGTCTTGGCACCACTGTCCCCTGGCACCGGCTGGGCCGCGAAGCCCAAGCCCAGCGACGTGATGCAGCAACGCACGGCCCGGCAATCAAGGTAGCAGCCCTTTTATCGGGCGTGAACAGCAGGGTACCACACCGATGCCACGTCCATGCCACGCTGGAACTCACTTCCTGACAATCTCGTAGGCCGCGGCGCGGAAGAGCTCCTCTGGGTACACCCCCAGGTTGGAGAACGCCCATACCATGTTAGTCAGCGTCTGCACCCGGGCGGCAGCGCTTGGACTGGATTAGTCACTAGATTAGTCAGACGTGAGGCCAGCATTCACCTCGTCAGGAGGTCGGCCCCCGTCCTCCAAGCCCCTTCCTCCTTGCAGTGTACACACAAGGTGGTAACAACACAACAAAAGCGACCGAGCGGGCTGGTCCTAGCTGACCTGGACTCATCGCCTCACTGTGCGCTGGAACTATTCCGCAGAGCGCCGGCGGGAAGCCCACTAGCAAAATGGTTCACCACAACAGGTAGCTGTGAACCCAGCAAATGGCTTGCATCCTCCCCGCTTCCCTCGCCTTGCCTGCAACCAACCTCCACCCCCCAACAGGAAGCCTCCCCCAGCCCCTCCCACAAGCAGCAGAAGGCCTCCACCCTAGTCCTCCCGGGTTTCCTGACTAATGCTTACCTGCGGCTGGAACTCGCGCAGGCGCTGGCGGGAGACCTCCGCCAGCCGCTCGTTGAAGCGCGGGTGGCAGTGCTGCAGCGTGCCACACGCCCATACCATGTTGGACAGGGCCTGCGGGATGAACTCGTCAAGGCGGGGGATGGCCTGCAGGAGGGGGGTGGGGGGGGTGAGGGGTGGTTTGTCATGATTTGTTCCAATGGCCAGGCCCACACCATGTTGGACAGGGTCTGGGGGATGAACTCCAGGCGGGGAATCGCCTGCGGGGGGGAGGGGAGGGGTGTTGTTTGTCATGATTTGTTTGAATGGCCAGGCCCACACCAAGTTGGACAGGGCCTGGGGAATGAACTCGTCCAGGCGGGGGATGGCCTGCAGGGGGGAAGGAGGGGGGGGATCAGGGGTGATTTGCATGTGCACGACACTTCGTTCCAGCCGGCGCCATGTACGTCTCAGCCCAGGCGGTCTCGAGAAGGCAGGCCAACGGCTGTACACCCTGCTCACGTACCAGCAAGAAAGTTTGCTGAGGTGTGAGCGAAGCCCAAGTGACAGGCAAGGCGCGGCATGGCGGGACCAGCCACTGAGATCCTAGTTTGTTAGGATGGGGGTTTAGTAGTACCAGGACGACTACTCAGGACTAACCCAGGTCACAGATTAGCTCACCAGCTCCAGCAGCCAGTCCATGACTTCAGGCAGGTGGATTCCCAGCGTGCCCAGCGCATACACCTGCACAAATCCCATGTGAGAATCCAAGGATCTGATCAACCCGTGCTCCAGCGCGCATGCAGGTTTGATGTGTCATAACTCAGCACTATGCCTTCACCCATGTCCGTGACGGCCCATGCAAATCCGCCAAGCTAGATTCCAGATGCGGCTGAACACACGCTCAAGACCCACCCATAACGAGCCCAGCGATCCAGATAGGCCAATGCGAGTAGCAGCACACAGCAGGCTCGACAACCCAGCATGGCATAGCATAGCATGCGCAGCATATCAGAACATGACACACTGGCAGTGTCCTCGAGCCCCATCAGAAGTGTCCCACAGCTAGCTGAAGACCCTCCATCAAGGGAGTGGTGAGGCATGACCCCAGCTGTGTACAGCCCAGCCCAGCCCAGCAACGCCCAGCACAGCACAGCATGGCACAGCGCCCAGCAGCACCAGGGCCCCATACCGCGTTGGCAATCTCCTGCAGCTGCAGGTCTCCCTCCCTCAGCTGCATCATGCGCTGGCAGATGGCCTGGACAAGGTCCGGGCGATACTCGCCGGCAGCTGCATAGGGGGGGAGGGGGGGGGTAATAAGTGACTGTCCCATCCCACACTGGCAGATGACTACCATTCAGGTACTCGGTGGCAGCGCAGTAAGGGCAATGGAGGCTGAAGAAGAAATTTATGCTTAACTATTTACTATTCCGTGGTGGAAGCCCTGGCAGGTACAGAGCCTCAAACCCATCCCCTCTAGGCATGTCACAGAAGCTCTCATTGGGTATAGGAGGATGAACCAACAGATTACAAACCAACACCACATCCGTTGATGAGAAAGCGTCACCCTGCTCACGCGTGCTTCGCCAGCAATGCCCGAAATAGAGTAAGACACACAGCGCCCCTAGACTGTACCCAGCATGTAACCTTCCATACTTCCACTAAAGACCTGGTAAAGTGGTGTAGACCGAATCACAGCACAGAGGGAACTACTCGAGTCTCCCCTAAACCCTAACAACCTCACTAGCGCATCTGCTGCCAGCATGCGCCCGTCCTCCCTACCAAGAGCCACCTCAGCAGACCAAGATATTGCAGGACGCTGAAGTGCATCCTACACTCCACGCCTCGCTCGCCCGCCGCCCCCCATTCGCAAGTGGACAGGCCGCCCCCCGACTGCAATTTTTACGGTATCCCCTGTCCCCTGAGAGATCATTGTACTGCGCGGTGCAGTACAGCCATCAGGGGCCCGTCACCCACCCGCCATGCCCCAAAGGCGGTTAGACAGGCTGCGCCCCGACAAGTCGCCCAAGGTCCTCCCCACCTCCTCAACAGTTAAGTACACCAAGGGTTGGTGTTGAAGCCCCCTCACTCACCCGCCATGCCCCAGAGGCAGTTGGACAGGCTGCGCCCCGACATCTCTTCCAGGGTGTTGCCGATCTTCTCAAGCAGCGCCTGGTAGGCGGGCACGGCTTGCACCCTCTTCAGGGCCTGGGGGTCGTACCGCTGCAGGACAGACGAGGGAGGGGGCTACCAAGTTTTATGACAAGGTTTTACATGAGCTGGCGGCGCCTGGTCACGGCGTGCACCCTCTTCGGGGCCTGGGGTCCATACCGCTGCAGGACAGACGAGGGTGGGGAGAGCTATCGTGTATCATGACAGGGTTTTACATAAGCTGCCACCACCACCACCATCACCCATACGCACCCAGGTCGTATATCCCTCCAAGGCACAAGCGCCAACTGATATCGATACCCCCAGCAAGGTGTCACTGACACCCTTCTCTCACACGTAGAAGCTGCGGACCATTTGACCGATACCGATACCGATCCCAATACCGCTACCCCAGCAAGGTGTTCGTGACACCCTTGTCTCCCACCTTGGAGCTGCGGACCATCTGATCGATACCCGATATCGATACCCCCAGCAAGGTGTATGTGACACCCTCGTCTCCCACCTTGGAGCTGCGGACCATCAGACCGATACCCATACTCCCAGCAAGGTGTCCGTGACACCCTTCTCTCCCACCTTGGAGCTGCGGACCATTTTGCCGATGCGGTGCATGGCAGTGATGGTGTTTACAGCGGTGAACATGTGGAGGCAATCCCGTACCACCGCCAAAATAGTGTCGATCCTGCAGGATACACAAGATGACATCAGCAGATCCACCTGGAGTCGCCCGGGGAAGAGTGTGTCACGAAAAGAACGGCAGGCAACTGATGGCAAACCTTTGCAACACCAAGCAGGCTGGCGTCCGCCCAACACAACGCCTGGGTTGCTTGGCGGTCGGCCGCTTCACAAGACCACTACCCAGAAAGTAGATTCCTAGCCATGCACCATGCCCCCAATCTGGCAACTGGTGCTCTGCAGGGCCCAAGGCTGCACATAGCAGCTGGTTCCCGCTGCCAGCACTGGCCTGCTGCCTGTGTAGTCCTGACCAAAACCCAAACCGCGCAGCCTTGTCGAGCACACGTGAGATACTCTCTCCCCCTGATGAATATGCCGCTTCACATCTCAACATTTCATTCCAGCCCTCACCGCTTGCTCCGGGTGATGAGCTCGTTGATATTGATGGATAGCAGCGTGTGGGTGGGAGAGCCGGGGGTGTAGCATGCCCAGGGCGTCGGCTGGCCTGTGCTGTCCAGCATGCCGCCCGCCACCAGCTTGACTATGAAGTGCCCCTCCTTGGAGGCTGCAGCACACGGCAGGAGACTGGCAGCTTGGTTAGCACTACCAGCTTGACTATCAACTGGCCCTCCTTGGTTGCTGCACCACCAGGCAAATGACTTGCAGGTCAGTCAGCCCCACCCTGCGGCCCCCTGTAGCGTACCAAGCCCACCCCTGTCAAGCTCGCAGCCACCACCACCCCAACCCCTCTCAAGGCACCCCGGCCAGGCATGCACGCACCATTGTCTTCGTCGGCCGGTATGAGCGCGACGGGTGCTGGCCGCGGCCCGGTAGGCGGCTGCATGCCGGAGCCACTGGGCGCCTGCCACCTGCGGTCTGTAGCAGCGTAGGTGGTGCCAGGCACCTGCGCCCCTGGGCTAGGAGGCGGCGACCCCCTCCCGTTGACCCCGGCAGGGGGCCCACCAACAGAGGAGCTAGTTGGGTCAGCCCGGGGGCTGCCCTGCCATGTAGAATTTATGCCACGGACCAGGCTGCTGCCATGGTTGGCGTCCGGGCTGCTGGGAGATGCACGGCCTCCGCTTCTGCTGCTGCCCGCGCTGTCGGCAACCTGGCCTGTGTTCCCTCTTGACTGCACCACGCTGTCGACTGCACCACCGCGTGTGCTGCCTTCGGCAACGCGCGCTGGACTGTCGGTATTACCACTGTTTGTCAGGGCACTGCCATTTGGACTGAGCTCTTTCAAACTGTCATCCCTGCTGCCTGCTGAGGAGCTAGGCGCTGCGGCTGGGGCGACCGCATCAGTACCGGACGCAAAAGCCCGGCTGCCCTGTGTGGCAGTGACCCCAGCATCGGAAGGAGGCACCACAGTTGCAGCAGCTTCTCCCTCCTCGTCTGACTCTCCTTCCTTAAGCCACTGCTCCAAGCGGGGGCCGAGTCTCCCCTGTCCAGGCTGCCCGCTTTGCTCCACAGCGCGGCACAGCTGCATGGAGCGTGAGTTTCGCCAGCCAGCGGTAGAGTGCACCTGGCACCACCTCCTACACTCACAATGTGCCCAGCGCCTTTGCTACACAGGGTGCGCGAGGCCCAGCTGAAGCGACAGCAGACAAGCACTTGACAGGCCAGCCTACCTGGGCCTCCATTGACTGCTCCGATGCCACGACACCACCATGGGCAGGTGCATGCTTCCAAGCCTAAGACCTTGGGAAGGCTGCAGTGAAGTTCAAGCTTGCGGCCGCAACTAGCTCGCAAGCTTGTTAACAGTCATGATGGTTTGCAGACGCAACAGCAACACAGCCTCACCATGGTGAACGCATATGATACATGAACTCGTCCTTGCCGCAAGAGTTCCATAATGGTTAGTTTCGCTTATCCAAGCGGTCCAGGGGCTCTTCCCGCCATGCGAACCTTGCCGAGTTGCCAGCTTATAGATCTATCTGAAATCACCCTGTACCCTCAGCAACCAAATCAATATAATATCAGCACTGCTGTAGTTGAGCGACCAGCATCTTGTGCATCTTCCGTTTGAGGATGGCTCCAGGGGTGGTGTTGAAGCACTGAATAGCAAGCACACACGGTGCTGGTTACCTTATTCTAACCTAGGATATTCTTAGAAGAGTCAGCCGCGACCCTTCAGCTCGCCTACCTCCCACTTAGTTCTGAGAGCAAGCACCATGGCAACAGATACGCCACCAGTAGGGTTGCACCGTTCGGTAGCATCAGATAGTGCAAGATGTTCACGTTTTCCTGCCAGGAGCTTCCCAGGCTGGCTGCCAGGGTGACGCACTTGAGACGAAGACCCAGGCTCTCTTTTGCAGTTCTTTGATCCACAAGGTCCTATTCACGGGAAGTCGCAACTCTTCTACAGCAGTCAGCTGCTGTCTCTGCATGAAAGCCCTGTTGACATGCAAGGCCTCCAAGTTGGTCCACGGTCACTCCCTGGAACCAGCTGCCAGCATGCAGGCAACCACAGCTGCAACCCCATTGCAAACCCGTGGGTCAGGCACAAGGGCGGTTACCAGCTGTGACCAGCGTGAAATTGTTTAGCGCCTGCGCTTCTTCAGCTTCCCGCTACTCCCAAGCGTGGAACACGAGCGGATTGGACCAAATTGGATAAATTGCGTGTCGCATCAGCAGTGTCCTGCGTGCAGCGACTCGCTCGGCGGCGCCGTGGAGGCTAAGCACGGGACGCTATCGCACGTACTGCTTGAGTAGGTAATTGCTTTGACGTGTGCGAGCAGCAGTACAGCAAGTCATGGCTACCTCATTGGAGCGGCTGGGAGCCCTCCTGACTATCACCCAGCAGCTGAGCGACTCTTCTCCAGAGGGCGCTTCAGCGAACGCCCAGCATAGTTACAGCCTAGCTGGTCTGGGCCCTGTGCCCTTCAATCCCAACGACAGCGAGGTAGCAAGGTGGGTGTTGCCAAGAGGCGCCGTCAGTTAGTGCAGGGGCCTCAACTATGCTGGCGCATAACATATACAGACACTGATAATATAAGTCCTTTTGTTCATAAAGCAGGCTGACAGCCGAGGTGGCTAACAAGCTGTCCACCTGGTCGCCGGCAGGCCTTGGGCCGCAAGCGCTGGCCGGCAGCGGCGCCCTCACTGGCTTGGAGCTGGCAGTTGCAATCTTGCAGACTATCGCAGCTGTAGGGGTCGTGAACGTCTTGCTGGACCAACTGTTGGTGCAAGTGCCGGGCGGCCTAACCAGCACTGGCAGCGGCACTCTCTATCGCATCTTCACCAGCTGCTGCCGTGTGCTGCTGGTCCCTGCCGTGGCCATGCTACTGGTGGCGCAGCACAAACTGCGGTCCCCACAGCAGCCCAGCCGATTGCTGACGAACCTGGTCTCACACCTGACCTCGTCTGTGGTTGCCGCTTGTGCCAGCCTTCTGACTCACGTGTTTCTTCCCAGCCCAGAGCGCAATACTGCGAGGCAAGCCCAGGCAGCTCTTGCCACAACCAGAACCCCAGCCGAGCTTCAGGGCATTTGGGAAGACCTTCTTGTGGGGCTGACCGGCAGCTGGGCGATACGTGAGTGCAATACTTAGCGGCCCATCCCAGCCTGCTGCATGGTAGAAGGTCGAATAGGGCTGATCTGATGGAACCCCCTTGGCTTGATGTGACACTAGGTGTCACTCTCATGCACACAGTGGTCTGACAGCATCCAATGTATATGGATGCAGCAGTGAATAGCATATACTGTGGTACCTGCGCAATGAGCTTGCTTGCACCATGCCATACAGATCCTGCTTTGGCTTGTGCAGCACCACGTCCTTGGGACCAGGCGTCTATGATTGTTGTTCGGCTACCTAGCTGGGTGCTGGCCGGAGGAAAGGCCACACCAGGAGGAGGAGCCTTCCAGCGTTTCATAGAAGAAGCTGCAGGCCTGTTCCGCGGCGCCTTGCAAAAACTCCTGCCGATAGTTGCACGTGTTCATCGCCATCAGGCAAGTTGCTGCTTGTGCTGTAAGCAATTTGGACGAGTAGGTCCTGTTTGCTTCGTGCAAGTACATCATCAGCACAGCACTGCATAATGGATTATGCCTCGTGTCCATATGTGTTTCCTCAGCCTTGGAAATCTAGCAGACCCGGCTGCTTTGCCAGGGTGGAGGGACTCCCAGGCTGTTAGCAACAACAGGAGAGCTAGGGGTCCATCCAGCGCGCAGTACTGATGCACATGCTGTCTGGTGTACAGGTTTTCAAGGTGGTCCGCTCGGAGGAGAGCGACACCACGCGTGAGGTATTCTGCACGACTTCCGAGCTGCTGCGCCAGTCAGACCTGGTGGTGACTTTTGTTACCACCATCCCCCACCCTGGCGTTGCTCCGTCAGCTGCTGCTGCAATACCGCCCCTGCTGCGCTCATATCTTGCTGCTGAGCCAGCAGGGAAGGTGCTCGGGCACCTGCAAGAGGCCATCAGCGCAGCAGCCTACCATTCCCACTCAGAAACAATTCGCGCCACGTTGGGCGGCGGTGCAGGGACCCCAGTGCCGGCCGTTTGCTGGGAGGGCACGGCCCTGTCCTGCGCAGCCCTCCAAGCCGTGTTGCAGCGAGAGGTGTGGAGCAGCGAGGCAGCAGCAGGGGTTAACCAACCAGCAGAGGACGGTGTGAGGGCAGGCTTAATGGAAACCATGAAGCAGGTCAGCGTCGTGCTACGCGCGCTGGCCCTGCACCTGAACCACAACTGGCGCACTGCAGTGGCCCCAGCCGACGTGGCTGCAGCGGCCGCAGCTGTGGAGGCGGTTGTGCGGCTGTGCGGCCAGCTGTGGCAGGGGGCGGGGCAGCTGCAGGCAGCTGTGGGTGACTCAGCAGTCCAACTGCTGGGCAGCGTTGCTGCTGATGTTGTTGACAGGGCCCCCCAAGCCGTGTTGGCAGCTCTGCGTGCCGGACCGCAAATCATGGGCAGAGACATGTACAGCGTCATAAATATGAGTGCCTCACTGGCCAAGCTCGCGCTGCTGGACAGCCTCCGCCAGCGGGGTGGTTTTGAGGACAGGCAGCTGTCGCGCACCATACATCAGCTCGACGACTGTGCTGATGTTCTCCTGACGGCTGTTTCCCGCTGCACAGAGGACCAGTGTGGGGCCGCTGCATGGTCAGTCTGTGCTGCACCCGATCGCCATTGGTGCCCGTCTGCTGTATGTGGTGTTGTCCATTGTCTTCAAGCAGGCAATGAGTATGTGGTTGTGCCCCTGCTATGCTGCCACTGAGCCTTGAATGTGATGCATTGTGGGTTATGGGTTCTGTGCACAGGGGATCACACGTGGCGCAGTGTTGTGGCCAGCCTTAAACTGCCGGCTTGGAAGCGCCTTTGGCCAACGGTATGTAAGGTGGCTGCGATGTTGCCTCCTTTGCTGCAGCATCGCAGAGCGCGTCATCCTCCCCTTTGCCTGGATTGTGCCGGCTGCAATCCAGGGTAGGGTGCAGAAACAGCCCAGGCAGGGCACACCCAGCATCTGGTGTCCCATGCACCCCACTTGGCGAGGCTATCGATTGCGATAACAGAGGTGCTTTCACTGAGTTGGGTGGGCACTTGTCTGGGCGCCGACGAGAGCGGACTGGTCCCCCTGACTGCGGAAGCAGTGCAGGAGGTTTTGGTGAGTCTTCTGTCCTGTTGACAAGTTTTCAGCTGGCATGGAGCTACCAGGCAGGCATGCTTCAAGTGTTCTCCTGAATACTCTCACAGTCTACGCTTGCTTCCAAGTATCGCGTTTTGCTCACCTGTGCCGGTACCGCTGGCCCGTACCATGCGTTCCATGTTAGTCCACAGGTATATGTGTCTGGCCTTCAATATGCTCTGGCATTCCTACCCTGGCATTTCTCAGGTGGCTAGCTGGACCACCGATGAGGCATGGAGGGTGCTGCAGAATCTGGTGGATCGCTATGGGCAGCCCTTGAACTTACGTCGCGGGTGGGTGGTGTGCCACTCCTCAGCTGACAGTCATCCCTGCTTCAACTTCCCCTTCTGCATTCTTCCCTCGGGGTTTGGATTACCATACATTGCCCGAGCAATCCTGAAGAATGCGTGTGCTGCTTCGAGTTTGCGATCCCATACCACGCGGTGTTAAGTGCAACACTAAATCCGTATTCACTGCTAACATGATGTAGCCCGGCTCTCCAAACGGCGCGGAGTGGTGTGCTAGGCTCTCTCGTAGCCTGGGGAACTGCAGCAACCGAGCGCATCAACCGCAACCGTCGCAAGGGTGCCAAGGTAACCTAGCTTAGCATGTGCGGTCGGGGTTCTTACTGACGGTTGCTGCTGAGGGCTGTTACTGCTGCGGACAGTGGCTGTCGCATGAGCACCTCACTCTGGCCTTTCCAGTCGGGTGATGGCTTGCTGGCTGAAAACGGTCCCCTGGTGTAACGCCGAGGGCACGGGTTTCCCAGTGCTACTCGGAAGCGGCCTTTGACCATGGATTGCAGGTGTGCCTGCAGGTGTCGCAGCTCCAGCGGCAGGTGTTAGACATCTTTTCCAAAGTGGCTGTCGTGCTCCTCTCACAAGTGATAGGGCTGCAGCAAGCCATGAGACAACCGCCACTGGTCATTGGGAGCCGGGCATGGGAGGTAGGCGAGCTGCAAGAACAGCTGACAAACCTGACCAGTTTGCGGGATAGCCACAATGCACGGGCCAAAGCCTTCTGGAAGCGGCGGGTGCAAGGCGAACTCCTTCCCTTCGTCATGGACCTGGTTGCGTGGCTAACCATGCACATCGTCCAAGACGAGCGGCAGCAGCTGATGCAAGAGGCGCGGGGGCTGGCCGCCCGCCCCTGCGCCAACCCGCTGTGCACCAACATGCACGGCTGCAGCGAGGCGTGGCTGCGTGGCCGCCGGTGCAGCGGCTGTCGGGCTGTGCGGTACTGCAGCAGGGGCTGTCAACAAGCCGACTGGGGTAGGCACACAAAGGTGTGTGAGCAGCTAGCAGCAGAGCTTAACCATGACAGCTGCAGTGAAAGCTCATCCCCGCTAGTACCACCTGATGTGTTGCACATCCGGGAGGGGTAACCGCTTGGCAGGTTAGTAAGCTCTGGTAGTGGACAAGCCTGTCAGTCTCGCTTGGTAATGCCATATCCTTTAGAGGCTGGTAAGTGGGCGTTGCCATACATGTTACCAAGCTTGCCTGGTCCAGAGACACCACCTTTCCTGGCTTGCCAATCGGTCTGCTTGTCTGAAAGGGTCATTCTAGGCTGCATGCACAGCAGTTATGCAGTTGTAGGTGTGTCCTTGATTGGACCTGAAACGTCCACGGTGGAGGCATGCAGCAACCTGATAAGCGCCCTTGAGGTTTACGAAGCTTGAGGGGAAATGGTCAGGTTAATTCACTGCTCAGGTAGGCATGCTAGGCTGAAAGTATTGAGCATCAAGCATTCAGCTCACACTTGCAGCCAATTTTTCAGATTCCTTTTGGCCACCAGGAAGGAACCTGTGAACCCATTGTCATCTTGTTTCCACCGCTGCCAACACACAGCTGCCTATTCCTTTGGTTGCAATGTACGTCGCAACTCACACAGTGGCTGGGCAGCTGCTCGCAAGACACAACGTGCTTGCACAGTTAACTCTATCTCCTGATGGTCAGCCGCTAGTGGCGCTGGGATTTGGCACTCGATAAAGTTTGCGCCTGCGCCTACCTTCCACTTCCCGCTAGACGAACCAAGCATGGAACAGATATCTTTGCAGATGTAGAACAGACCAATTGAGAACCCGTTTGGCATGTCGCAGCAACGGCGTCCCACTTGCAGCGGCGTGTCCGGCGCCGGTGGACACTTGCAACTGTGCCAACTAGTTGCCAAGCACGGGATGTTATCACATATACTACCCAAGTAGTGGCTTGGACGTGTGAGCAGCAGTTACAGCAGGTCATGGCTACCTACTGGTGGAGCGGCTGGGATCCCTCCTGACTGTCACTGAACAGCTGTGCGACTCGTCTCCAGAGGGCGCTTCAGCGAACGCTCAGCGAACTTACAGCATACATAGGCTGGGCCCTGTGCCCTTCGACGCCAACAACGGCGAGGTGGCAAGGTGGGTGCTTGCTAAAGGGTGGTGTCAGGTGGTGCAGCGTATCCTAACCTCCGTTTGCCCCGTGACATACTGATAATGCAACTCCTCCCGCTTGATTAAGCAGGCTGGCAGCCGAGGTAGCTGACAAGCTGTCAGCCTGGTCGCCAGCAGGCCTGGACCTGCAAACACAGGCCGGCAGCAGTGTCCTTACCGGCCCTGGGCTGGCTACTGCGGTCTTGCAGACTATCGCAGCTGTAGGGATTGCAGACGTTTTGCTAGACCAACTGTTGGTTGAGCTAGCGGGCGACCTGAACAGCACCAACAGCAGCATTCTATTTCGCATTTTCACCAGCTGCTGCCATGTGCTGCTGGACCATGGAGCTGCCATGCTGGAGCTGGCACAGCGCACGCTGCGGTCTACACAGCAGCCCAGCCGACAGCTGACATTTCTGGTCTCACACCTGACCTCATACGTCATTGCCGCTTGTGCCAGCCTTCTGAGTCACGTGTTCCTTCCCAGCCTTCCCAAGCGTAAGCGCAGTACTGCGAGGCAAGCTCAGGCAGCTCTTGCCGTTGCCAGCAAACCAGCCGACCTCCAAAGCCTCTGGCGGAACCTTCTTCTGGGGCTCCTTGGCAACTGGACCCTAAGTGAGTGCAATCAAGAGCGGCGTACTTAGCCTGCCACACGTCACAAAGTCAAATAGGTGCCGATGTGATGCCACGTGCCTCGCTAGGAGGGCATACCAATTGCCAGCTACATGTACTGAGCGGTCAGGAAGCGTCCCATGCGTACGGATGTAGCATATCTTGGCATCTATTGCCGCGCCTGCGCGATGTTCTTGCATGCACCATGCCTCAAGTGATTCCTGCCTGGCTCATGCAGCACGACCGAACTGGAATGAGGCGTCTATCCTTGCTATTCAGCTATTCAAGTGGGTTTCAGGCGGCCCTGATGCCCCACCGGTAGGGGCCTTCCAGCGATATCTAGCGGAAGCTGCAGGCCTGTTCAGCGATGCCTACCGAGATCTCCTGCCCATGCTTGCCCACATGCATCGCCTTCAGGCAAGTCGCTATTTGCAGTAAGAGCAACCTTCAGTGTGAAGGAATAGGCCCACCACCATCAAGCTGCTCAGTTGAAGTATGTCTTCCGTTACAGCACTGCACTATTGAAGTCTCCTTCATGGGCAGTGTATTCCAGCCCAGTGCTTGGGGATGAGCACAGTCCCGGCTGTTTTTGTAGGGCAGAGGGGTTTCCAGGGTGTTGGTAGTGACTTCTGAGGCAACCGGCTAGGACGGGGCGCACACAAGCTGTGGACCAGCTGTGCTGTATACAGATCGTGAGGATAGTACGCTGTGAGGAGCGCGACGGCACACGTGAGATGTTTCATGCAACTTCCCGCCTGCTGCGCCAGCTGGGCCCTGGGCAGGCTTCTGCAGCCAGCATTCCCCACCCTGACGTGGCTCCGGCAGCTGCTGCTGCACTGCCGCCCCTGCTGTACTCATACCTTGCTGGTCAGCCACCAGGGAAGGGGCTTGAGCACCTGGCAGAGGCCATCAGCGCAGCAGCCTTCCATTCCTCCTGGGAACTCCTGCGTGCCGTAACGGGCAGCAGCGCAGGGGCCCGTGTGCCCGCTGTGTGCTGGGAGTGCGCTGCCCTGTCGTGCGCAGCCCTCCAAGCTGTGCTCCAGCGAGAGGTGTGGAGCAGCGGGGCAGCAGGAGGGTTTGACAAGGCAGCAGGGGCCGGCGTGGCTGGCTGAAGTCCAGGGGCAGGTGGGCGGCTGGCTGCACAGGCTTGCTATGCACCTGCAGCGCAGCTGGCACGATGCTGGGGCCCGGCCGGACGCGGCGGTGGCAGCCGCAGCTGTGGAGGCGGTTGTGCGGCTGTGCGGCCGGCTGTGGCAGGGGGCAGGGCAGGCGCAGGCAGCCGTGGGTGCCATACCAGTCCGGTTGCTGGGCAGCGCTGCTGCCGATGTCGTTGACACGGCACCCCAAGCCGTGGTGGCGGCTCTTCGTGCCCATCCTGAAGCCGTGGTGGCGACTCTTCGGCCCAGCCTGAAGCCCCATGCAGAGGCTTGTGCAGCCTCATAAACATGACTGCCTCACTGGCCAAGCTCACGCTACTGGACAGCCTCCGTCAGCAGGGTGGGTTCCCGGACAAGCAGCTGTCCCGTACCACGCTGCAGCTTAAGGACTGTGCTAATGTGCTCCTGAGATCTGCTAGCAACTGCGCAGAGGACCCGTGGGAGGCTACTGCACGGTGAGCCTGCATTGCATCCCCTCGCTGCTGGCGCTCGCCTGTTGAACCCTCTGCTGTCCATCGGCTTATGCCAGGGATGATATAATAAATTGTGCTATTTGCTTTTGCTGCCGCTGAGCCTTGTGACGTGCGGCACCTTGGTTAGTGGGTCTTGAACATCAGCGGTATGACACATGGGGCGGTGTTTTGCTAGCCTTGGGAATCCGGCCTGAAAGTACCGTCGCATGTCGATGGCGTGTATACCTGCCGTGCGCCCCTGCTATGCTGCAGCTTCGCAGACCGCGTCATGCTCCCCCTAGCCTGGATCTTGCCGGCTGCCATCCGCGCGGAAGCCGCCCAGGCAGGATCCACCCAGCAGCTGGTGCCCCATGCTTACGCCTTGGCTAGGCTGACACTCACAATCACACAGGCGCTGTCGCCTGGTTGGTTGGGCACCTGGGTGGGCGCCGATGAGAGCGGGCTGGTTCCCTTAACTGCCCAAGCAGTGCAGGAGGTTTTGGTGAGTCAGTGTCCTTCAGTTCTTTAGCTTCCAGGCTGGCCTGGAACAACCAGCAATGTTCAGGGGGTTCTTGGGATCTTCCCGTTCTGCGCCCGCTCTCAAATGCTGCGTTTATTGCTCACCTGTAACTGTAGTGCTGGTCGGTGTCCTGCAAGCCAGTTAGTCCTACAGAGGACTGTCTCTGGCCTTCACATGCTCTTCCCGTCGTGGCGTTGTTCAGGAGGCTAGCTGGACCAGCGATGAGGCGTGGGGGGTTCTGCAGAACCTAATAGACCACTATGGGAAGCCCTTCAATTTGCAGCGCGGGTGGGTGTGGGTCAGTCCTCAGCGGACAGTTCAATCCTGCTCCCGCTTCCTTCTCCGCCCTTTTCGCCTCGGTGTTTGGCTTGCTTGTATACCAAGCAGTCTTGAACTAAGTGTGTGCTGCATAAGGTTTGTACCCTCATGCCACTGACTTGTATCGCTAGGTCCGCAACCACTGCTGTGCTGGTGCAGTCCGGCTTTGCATCTGGCGCGGAGTGGTGTGCTAGGCTCTTTGGTAGCCTGGGGAGCCGCTGCCACAGAGCGCACCAACCGCGTCCGCCGCACTGGTCCCAAGGTAACCACAGCGCACCATGTGAGGTCGCATCGTGGGTGGTGAGGGGCTGTTGCTGCTGCTGCCGGCACCTTTCATTTTGCCCACCACCTTGTGGCACTTCTAGTCAGCTTTCTGCCTGGGAAGGGGTCCATTGGTGTCACGCCGAGGGGCCGGTTCTGAGCTCTGCAGGAATCAGCCTTGCGGTAATGGTTGCCGGTTTGCCTGCAGGTGTCACAGCTGCAGCGGCAGGTCCTCGACATCTTCTCCCAAGTGGCCGTGGTGCTCCTCTCGGAAGTGATAGAGCTGCAGCTAGCCATGGCACAGCCACCATTAGTCATTGGAAGCCGGGCCTGGGAGGTGGCTGAGCTGCGGGAACAGCTGGCAGCGCTGGCCAGCTTGCGGGATAGTCACAAGGAATGTGCCAAAGCATTCTGGAAGCAGCGGGTGGAGGGCGAACTCCTTCCGTTCGCCATGGACCTGGTTGTGTGGCTACACGCGCACAACGATCAGGACCAGCAGCAGCAGCTGTTGTAGGAGGCGCGGGGCCTGACCGACCGCCCCTGTGACAACCCTCTGTGCACCAACATGCACGGCTGCAGCGAGGCGCGGCTGCGGGGCCGGCGGTGCAGCGGCTGCCGGGCCGTGCGGTACTGCAGCAGGGAGTGTCAGGCAGCCGACTGGAGTAGGCATGCAAGGGTGTGTGGGCAGCTAGCAGCAGAGCATAAGGACGATAGCTGCAGTGAAAACTCATCCCCCATCGTAGCACCTGATGTCTTGCACATTGGGAAGGGGTAGCAGTTTGCAGGTTAGTAAAATCTGGTGATGGACAAGCCTGTCAGTCACGCTAATACAACAGTATCCTTTCGAGGCTGGGGTGGTAAGTGGGTGTTGCCATACATGTTACCAAGCTTGCCTGGTCCAGAGACACTCCCGTTTTTTTTTGGGGGGGGGGGGGGGGGGGAACCTGTCCCACAGCAACCTCCCGAGAGAGACGTTGTAGATTGGTGGAGGAGAACCAACTAGAGGCATGACATCTCTAGTTAACATTAGGGTCGCAAACTCCCCCTTTGAAGCCAAGTACGAAGTACAGAGACACCACCTTTCTTGGCTTACAAATCAATCTGCTTGTCTTAAAGGGTCATGCTAGGCTGCATTCACAGCAGTTTATGCAGCTGTGGGTGTATGCTGGATTGAACCTCACATGTCCACTGTGGAGGCATGCGGCACCTTGATAATTGCCCTCGAGGTTAGGAAGCTTTGGGGAATTTGCGCAGGTTCAATCCACTGCCCAGGTAGGCATGCTAATCAACTGGGCTGAGAGTATTAAGCATCAAGCATTCGGATCACACTTGAAGCAAAAAAAATCAGGTTTCCTTTGGCCATCAGGAAGGAACCTGTGAACCCATCGTCACTTTGCGCCCACCGCTACCAACACACAGCTGCCTATCCCTCTGGTTGCAATATATTGGTTGCAATATACGTCGCTAATGCATAACTGTCTGTCCTGCATAACTGTCCTGTTCGTCCAGCTCAACTCTCGCTCCCTGTTCGCAGTACCTGCCACCCATGCTAATAGCTGTGTGACACAGTTATGCATTACCAAAGCAGCCAGCGGCTACGCTACTGCTGGCAAGACACAACGTGCCAGTACAGTATACTCTACCTTCTAATGGTGCAGCCGCTGGTGGCGCTGGGAATTGGTACTCAATAAAGTTTGCGCCTGCGCCTCCCTACAAACTCCCGCTTGTCGGAGAACATGTTGGCAAGGATCACACGTGAACAGCCAATAGTTAACCGATTATATGTTGTACCAATAGTGGCCCCCGCTTGCAGCAACTCGCTGGGCGCTGTTGGTGGACAGCACAGGTTGTTTACAGCACGTACTGCCTTAGTGTTTGCTTTGAAAGGTGCTAGCAGAAGAAACAGCAGGTCATGGCAACCTCACTGGAGCGGCTGCGAGCCCTCCTGACGGTCACACAACAGTTGAGCGACTCCTCTCCAGAGGTCGCATCAGCGAACGCCCAGCGGAGTTACAACCTAGCTGGTCTGGCCCCGGTGCCCTTCGATGCCAACGACAGCGAGGTGGCAAGGTGGGGTTTTGCCATGGGTTTTGCAAAGAAGTCGTATCATGTGGTGCAGGCTCTCATAAAATAGCACCTTGACATTATATTGATACCACGACTTCTTCTACGGCGATGCAGGCTGGCAGCCGAGGTGGCTGACAAGCTGTCAGCATGGGCGCCGGCAGGCCTTCAGCTGCAATCGCAGGCAAACAGCAGCGCCCCCACTGGCCCAGAGCTGGCCGTTGCGCTCGTGCAGGCCCTTGCAGCTGTAGGGGTTGTGGACGTTTTGCTGGTTAAGCTGTTAAATCAGCTGGCGGGCGACCTGAACAGCACCGGCAGCAGCACTCTGTATCGCATCTTCACCAGCTGCTGCCGTGTGCTGCTGGGCCACGGGGCTGCCATGCTGCAGCTGGCGCAGCACACGCTGCGGTCCACACAGCAGCCCAGCCAGCTGGCGACGGACCTGGTCTTAAACCTGACCTCGACTGTGCTTACCGGTTGTGCCAGCCTGCTGACTCATGTGTTTCTCCCCAGCCGAGAGTGCAATACTGCGAGGCAAGCTCAGGCAGCTCTTGCCATTGCCAGCAGACCAGCCGAGGTCCTGGGCCTTTGGCGGTACGTTCTTCTGGGGCTCCTGGGCGGCTGGACGCTGAGTGAGTGTGTTCACGTAGCGGCCGGCCCAACTAAGCCTGGCGCACATTAGGAAGTCGTCGGATAGGTGCCGATGTGATGCCACTTTACCTGGATGAATATACTAGTTGTCCCTCTCCCATGCACTGAGCGGAAAGCGTCCCAGAAGCGCACAGAAGCAGCAGTGCTTGGCATGTATTGCAGTGCCTGCGCCATGTTTTTGCGTGCATCACATTCTGAAGTGCTTCCTGTCCTGTTTTGTGTAGCGCCGCATGCTTGGGAGCAATCATCGCGGATTGTTATAATCAAGTTACTTAACTGGGTGCTGGGCGGCCCAGTGGTCCCAGCGGCAGGAGCCTTCCAGCGATACCTAGCAGAAGCTGCAGGCCTGTTCACTTTTGCCATGGAAGATCTCCTGCCGCTGGTTGCACGCGAGCACCGCCGTCAGGCAAGTCGCTGCTTACGGCGCGAGCAACGTGGGCCAGTGGGCTCCCAACCAGCTGCCTGAATGGAAATATTGCCTCCTGCTTTTCTTCTCAAGACTTCACACTAGCCTACTCTGCATGTCCAAGAATAATATCCACACAGTGCTTGGAGGTTGGTATAGTCCCGGCGGCTTGGCTAGGGAGGAAGGCTTCCAAGTGTTTATAGCACCTTTGGGGACCCGAGCATCGCACAAGCTGTCCCATGTACAGGTCTTGAAGGTGGTCCGCTCTGAGGAGAGCGACACCACGCATGACGTGTTCTGTATAACTTCCGAGCTGTTGCGCCAGCCAGCCCTGCTAGTGGCCTCTATGGCCGCAATACCCGACCCTGGCGTTGCTCCGCCAGCCGCTGCTGCAATACCGCCCCTGCTGCGCTCATACCTTGCTGGTGAACCACCAGGGAAGGGCCTCAAGCAACTGCAAGAGGCCATCAGCGCAGCGGCCTGCCATTCATACACTGAGATGGTGCGCACCATAGGCGGCGGTGAAGGGGACGCAGTGCCGGACGTCTGCTGGGAATGCACCGCCCTGTCCTGCGCTGCCCTCCAAGCCGTGCTGCAGCGAGAGGTGTGGAGCAGAGCAGGAGCAGGGGCCAAGCAACCAGCAGAGAACGGTGCGAGGGCAGGCTTGGTGGAAACCATGGAGCAGGTGGGCGGCTGGCTGCGCAGGCTTGCTATGCACCTGCAGCGCAGCTGGCACGATGCTGTGGCCCGGCCGGACGCGGCGGTGGCAGCCACAGCTGTGGAGGCGGTTGTGCGGCTGTGCGGCCGGCTGTGGCAGGGGGCAGGGCAGGCGCGCGCTGCTCTGGGTGATACGGCAGTCCATTCTCTGGGCAACATGGCTGCCGATGTCGTTCACACGGCCCCCCAAGCCGTGGTGGCAGCTCTTTGTGCCCGGCCTGAACAGCTACGCAGCGGCATGCACAGCCTCGCGGACATGACTGCCTCACTGGCGAAGCTCATGCTGCTGGACAGCCTCCGCCAGCAGGGTGGTTTCCAGGACAGGCAGCTGCCGCGTGCCACGCAACAGCTGGAAGACTGTGCGGGTGCTCTCCTAGACGCTGTTGGCCAGGACGACCCTGGTGAGGCGACTGCGACGTAAGTCTGTGAGATAAGTCTGTGAGACACCCTCTCGCCACTCGTGCTTGCCGGCTGTACTTGGTGTTGTCCATCACCTCCATGCCATGGATGAATATGTGGTCGTGCCCCTGCCATGCTGCCGCCGGAGGCATTTGACAACTGGAACTTTGGATATGTGTGTTGTACGTATGGTGCCACACCTGCAGTGCCTGTGGTAGTGCCTGTGTGAGGTGAAAAGCGCTGCCTTCGGTCAACGATGTGTAAGCCTGCGGTGTGGTCCTGCCATGCTGCAGCTTTGCCCGCGCTGTCCTCCCCCTAGCCTGGGTTTTGCCGGCTGCAATTCGCGCGCAGACAGCCCGTGCAGCACCTACTCAACAGCTGTGGTCCCATGTTGTCCACTTAGAGAGGCTTACAATCACAATAACGCAACCGCTGTCGCCCAGTTGGGTGGCCATGGGGCCGAACGCCGGCGAGTGCGGGCTGGTCCCCCTGACTGCCGAGGCGGTGCAGGAGGTTTTGGTGAGTCCTTGGTCCACTTATGAAGTTTTCAAGCTGGCATGGAGCTGCCCGCCATATTTCAAGGTGCTCTTCAAAAGGCTCCCACAGTTTGTGCCTGCTCTTAAGTGCTCCAGTTTCCTGACCTGCATCTCACCTGTAACTGTACCGCTGGCAGGTGTCATGCGTTCCATGTAAGTCCTACAGACCACAGCTCTAGCCTTCATTGTGGTTTGTCTGTCATGGCATGGTGCAGGCGGCTAGCTGGACCAGCGATGAGGCTTGGGCGCTGCTGCCAAAACTGATTGATGAGTATGGGCTGACCTTACAGCGCGGGTGGGTGTGGGCCACTCCCCACTTGCCAATTACCGTTGCTCAAACTCCCTCTCCCTTGCCTTTCCCCTCGGACTTTGGCACATTATGTACTGCCAAGCAATCTCAAAGTTAGTGCGTGCTGCTTCAGGTTAGGTAACCCATGCCAGTGGAGTCTAGCACTCAAAAGCGCTAACCAATAACCGCTGCTTACATGGCGCAGCCAGGCTTTGCTGTTGGCGCGGAGCGGTGTTCTAGGCTCTTTCGTAGCCTGGGGAGCTGCTGCTACTGAGCGCACTAACCGCAACCGTCGCAATGGTGCCAAGGTAAGCATAGCTGATTATGTCAGGTTAAATTTCGTTGCTGGTGCCGGCGGTTGCTGCTGCTGCTGGTCGGCGTCTCTCAAGTGACCCATGTCACTGTGGCCTGTCTAGTCCGGCGATGGTTTTCTGGCTGAGAGCAGTCCACTGGTGTCACGATGGGACGGCTCTGAGCTCTGCCTGGAAGCAGCCTTTCACTGCCGGTCGCCGGTGTGCCTGCAGGTGTCACACTTACAGCGGCAAGTCCTTGACATCTTCTCCCAAGTGGCAGTGGCGCTGCTTGGCGAAGTGACAGATCTGCACCAAGCCACGTCAGAGGCCACATTAGTCATCGGGGGCCGGGCCTGGGAGCCAGCTGAGCTGTTGCGACAGCTGACAAAGCTGACCAGCTTGCGGAATAGCGACAAGGCACGTAGCAAATCGCTTTGGAGACAGCAGGTGCAGGGCAACCTCCTTCCATTCGTCTTGGACCTGGTTGCATGGCTAGATCTGCTCGCTGCCGAGGAACAGCAGCGGCAACAGCTGATGGACGATCAAGGGCTGGCCACCCGCCCCTGTGCCAACCCGCTGTGCACCAACATGCACGGCTGCAGCGAGGCGCGGCTGCGTGGCCGCTGGTGCAGCGGCTGCCGGGCTGTGCGGTACTGCGGCAGGGAGTGTCAGGCAGCCGACTGGGGTAGGCATGCAAGGGTATGTGAGAGGCTGGCACAGCAGGAGGGTGATAGGTGCCGTCATTGTGTATGATCCCTGGTAGTATGTAGTGTGTCGAAGATCTAGGTGGGGTAGCCGGTTTGGCAGGTCAGTAATTCTGATAATAGAGAAATATGGCAATCGTGCATCACGGGTGCTGCAGCATGCTGTCTCCTCTGTGGCTGGGGTGGAAAGTGGGTATTGCCTTGGCAGTCTACGGTAGCATGCCAGGTGCGTTGTCACCACATTCTTGATTACATTACCGGTCTGCTTGATTTAAAACGTCATCCAAGGCTGCTTGCGCACCTAACCGCAGTCCTGGGTCCTGCTGGTCGATTCCAGAGGTCCACTGTGGAGGCATGCAGCATCCAAGTTTAGAAAAGTCCTGTTTGTCAAACTGCACTTCACAGGACAACTCGAATTTTGATCAGGACAAATGTAAGATGTGTTTTGCGACGAGTCATGCGTTATCACCTAGCCAACACATCCTGTAGCTTCCTCACCAGTGGATGACACTCATGGTTAAGACCCGCTGCTGTCGGCAACTTGGCATGGCCAGAAACCCTAGCTACAGGACTGGCAAGAAGGCTGACTGGAACCCCTCCCCTAGCAGCGGTTGTAGCATGTGTAGCCTATCGTCCGTGCATTCCGTCCCATCAGCGCCGTCCAGCCTTACCCCACCGTGCACTACCTTAGTTATTAAGAGGAGAGCTGCTGCTGTGGTTGGTGCTGCGCCTGATGCACTGCCCATGTTATAACCGTGGGCTGTAGAGATAACTTCCAGATTCTTTTTCGATGAAACCTGCACACATTTACCTTACAGCTGCCATGCATGCTGCCATAACAGCTGCAGTGTCATGAACTCGCGCCTGCGCTGAATGACGTACCCATCTGTCACACTCTGGCTCACCAGAGGATCATCCGAAGACCTCTCTGGTGTCTCGCCACTGACGTTAAGCTCACATGTACATTGTACTGGCTCTGCAGTAGAGTTCTCTTTCCATCCCTTTCCCTGGCCATGCCCGAGCACATGCTAGACCGCCTGCCCGATGCTGAAGACACGAAGCAACGCTGTTGTTGTGCGAGGTTTAATCCTATGGGTGGTCTGCGGGGCAGCGGCACGGCCTCAGATTACTCTGCTGGTGCAACCCGATAGTCAAGTCTCCACGGACTTCAACAACGGCACAGACCCAGTGACCCCGGACCTTCTGTTAAATGACACACGGCTCGTAAGCAAGCAGGCTTGTATATAGTTTCTGACGAGTACCCGGTGGCCTCCTAACCACGGCTGATCACACGTGTTTGGCGCAGGCAAGGAAGGCGTCAGGTTTCCAACCTGAGGGCATTCACGTCACGCCCTGGCAGTATAGCCCCTCCGTCAACACCTGGACGGCGTTAATTTCCTGGCAAGCAGGCGGTATGGACATCAACTAGACAAAGGAGCACGGCTTGTTGCCCGCCATCCTGCCTGCAGGGCAGCCTGCATGTTTGCTCTCTGAAATCAAGGAGTAGAACACAGCCGCTCCTGCCTTGCATGACTCTTGTTGATCCCCTGGCCCCCCTCGGTTCATAGAAAAGCCCACATAATCTTATGTCTGTCCTACTGCAGAGCCCGTGTGGGTCAAGACCGGCAGTGCATTCACACCCTATGACCCTGACACTGTGTCGGCTGTGGTGGAGTATGGCATTCAAAGCAGCCAGGTCTCCCAAAAGGCAGTTGGCAACAGTAGCCTAGTGTACACCAACATATATGAGGACAATGCTTGGTCTGAGGGGCACACCTACTCCAGCCCCATCCTCCATCATGTGCTGGTGCCTGGCTTACCGCCAGGCACCCGTTATTTCTACAGAGTTGGTGAGTAGTAGCAGATATACATGCCCGGCCTGGGGCATCAGGATTGGCGCTGGCAAGCTCGGATGCCCCGGCTGCTGTCAATCTAGCAGCTCCCCCTTTCGTATTGCAATCCTTGGGTCGCCTACCCGGTGGCTATGACATCCAGCCTGCCAACATCTCTCTTGACTCCCTAGCTTGAGGCTGCATGGCGGCGGTGGACCACGCCTTGTCGCACTTGTTGCAGGGAACAACCAGGATGGCTTCTCTGAGGAGCTGTCCTTCAGGGTGCCTGGCGCCCCCAACAGCCTCCCACTCAAGATCGGGGCCATAGGCGACCTTGGTAAGGCAAAGTGGGACCTGCATAGCACCCACAGCCTGCTCTTTATAGCCCTCCCACAAGCTACCTGGAGTAGAAGGAGCGCTGAGCATGTTGAACAGTAGGAGATGTGTGGTGGTGATGGCCAGGCCACCCACCCCGTCACCCACCATAGGGACATGTAGATGAGGCGACAGTCATGGATCCACTCTAAATTCCCTGGCCACCCACGACAGGGGCGTACAGATGAAGCGGTAGTCACAAATTCGCTGTGATTTGTTGCCCGCTGCTGCAGGCAGTACGCTGACTGCCACCCAGACAAGGGACTACCTGCTTGCCAACGAGCCGGATGTGGTACTGCTGGCCGGGGACCTGCCGTACGCGGATCGGTACTGCAGCAACGGTACCTTCAACGACTATCACAAGGTTTTCTGCTTTGGGGACAGCGACCAAAGGTGAGGTGAGGTGAGGTGAGGTGAGGTGCATAAGTTGCAGCTGAGATGTACCAGCACGGCTGGTGGGCCTTCTTGGAGGGGGAGGAGGTGCATGAGGGGTAGGGGGCATACAACCATGCTGGCTTGGTCAGCTCATGGCAGGCGGGGGCCTGCCACATTGGGAGTTCATACCTGGCACCACATTAAGCAGCGGGATGGCCATAACAAACTGCTGACGTGGCTCCCCACTTCATTTCAACATAGACCGACCAGCTTGGGATGCCACAGTTGCCTGCCCTGCTGCTGGCTTGGCCAGACCCGACTTGATTCTTTTATAGCACCTGGGTGTTTGCAGGCGCTGGGACGCCTGGGTGCGCCTGCATCAGCCTTTGTTTGCGACAGTGCCTCTCTTGACTTGCCCTGGCAACCACGAGCCCGAGACGCTGATCGCCCAGGACAACATCACCATGCAAGGTGACAGTCCTCAGTATCTTGGGGCAAGGGGGCCTTTGGGCGCGTTTGATGTGTCGCACTGTCTGGCAGTCTAACAGATCTACTGACCCCTGCAGGCAGCCTGTGATTCAGTTGTTGTACTGTGCGTGCCTGAGCTTCAGGCGCCATGGATGGGCCATGCCAAGCTGGGCATGCTATGCCAACCATGATAGCCCGCTGCACCCCGCCATGCCTAGCAGCATTATCGCTCGCTCAGCATGCCCTCCTCACAATCGTGCTTGAGCCCTGCCATAGGCAACTCGCTGCTGCAGCGTACAATGCTCGCTTCCCTCAGCCCCAGGACCCGTCGGCCATCAACACCAGCCCCAACTATGCCAACACCTTCCTCAAACCCCACAACACGCAGCAGTGGGCCAGCTCCGCCACAGTCCAGCCCAACAATAGCTACTACTCTATTGAGCTTCAGGGCGCACACATTGTGTCCCTGTCCAACTTTGTAAGTGGTCCTCCCTTAGATTTCAGCATTCCTATATTTTGTCTGCTCCTGTGCTCGCTGCTTGCCACTATTTGGCTGCATTTTGGCGCATCAATGCTCCATGGGATCACTGTCCTGACGGAGGCGTGGAGCTTACTAGCATCCTTCCCTCGAGTCACGACTTGGCTCAAAAGACAGCGTGTCAGGGTGCGTTTTCCGCACCTCAACCTTGTTGTGAGCGGCTTCCGATCAAATTTTGCTCCTTGCTAACAGGTCCCATACGGGCCAGACAGTGTCCAGTACAATTGGCTGGTTGAGGATCTGGCAGCCGTCGACCGCAGCGCAACGCCTTGGCTGATTGTCATGGTGCATTATGCGCCATACCACACATTCACATACCACTACAAGGTGAGGTAATGGAGGCATTTAATTCGTGGTCAGACTGTAGATGATGATCAGTTTGAGAACTGCAGCTGCTACTTAGTAATCTTAGCTGGCTGCTTCGTTTCTGTACACACGCAAGGCACCCAAACATTTGGGGGTTTCTTGCCCAACTTGTTCGGACATGTGCTGGTTTGCTGAATGGGCAGTACTTCTACTCCTTTACAAATTAGATGACGTAAGCCTTGCTTTGCCAAGTCCTTGCTTGGGGCTAGTGCCATGCTTGTGGTGCGAGCCCAGTCGGGTGAAGGTCAGTAGAGACTAGTGCACTCCTTGTAGCAGAGTTGGGCATTGGCACGGCATGACAACCATTGCCTACTGGTGTGATTGCAGGAGGTGGAGGAGTGGCGGACGATGTATGAGCCTCTCTTCTATGATGCGGGCGTTGACTTTGTGATCACCGGCCATGTGCACAGCTATGCCCGCACATTCCCAATGTACAACTACACAGGCAAGCTCTGCGCTGTCCATGTACACCTTTGTAATTTGTTTGCTGTTCTGTCCTGGCCTGTTCAGCTATACATGTGCCGCTGTACACACCACCCCTATGCATGACATCTGGGATGACGGGAAGGTGGGACCACACAGGCAAGATGACACTTGGGTGAAACTGCTACCACCCTTATGTTACCTGTGTATGGTCCCTGCTGTCGACCCTGGCATTGCTAGTGCCAGACTTTGTCAGTCCAGTCATGCCCTTTCTGTATACACACTTTCCAGAATGCATGCACTGCGTATGCATGTGACGGCGACCCAGGATCCCATTCCTGTGCATTTCATGTGCTCAGCTGGTGCTGCCCCCTCTGCACACTTTCTTCGTTTTGCAGCTGACCCCTGTGGCCCCATGTACCTTGTCGTGGGCAATGCCGGCAATGTGGAAGGCCTACCGGTGGACCCGCCTCCTTTCATAGATGTGGCTCGACCCGACTTCTGCCAGAAGCCGGAGCTCAACAACCCCGTGGCTCTGCCGTACCCGCTGCTGCTGCCGACCACTGTGGCTGGGGAGGCCCTGGTCACTTACCAGGGCGGGCTGTACTGTCCTCTGGAGCAGCCGGAGTGGGAGGCCTACAGAGACCCGTCCTTTGGCCACGGTGAGCCTTGCCAACAGTGTTGTTGGTGGTAGGCAATGTGAACAGATGCGAGCAGGGATGCAATAAAGCCTTTGCTGCAAGCTGGGGAACCAGTCTGAAGCTGTCGGAGCAGTGTGCTCTGGTACACTTGGTCACTTCACATGGGCGCATGGGCATTGACTGCATGCAGCGGATATGAGGCTGGACAGCGCATTCCTGTCAGTTGTCCGTTGCATTCCGTCGTGGCTACCTTGGGTTGGCCTGTGTGCCATCTTGCTAGGTACTGCCAGGGAGAGCAAGACAAGGGACAGCAAGCCTGAGCAGGTGCTGCCACTTGGTGTTGCGCAGGTGTCCTGAACCTGGTGAATGCGACGCATGCCACCTGGGAGCTGTTCCGCAACCAGGATGGCGGCAAGGTGGCAGCGGACTCGATCACCATCACAAAGGGGCCCGGCCAGTGTAGAGATGTTAGTCAATAATGACATGAGGATGGCGGCCAGGTGGCAGCGGACTCCGTCACCATCACAGAGGGGCCCGGCCAGTGTAGAGACGTGAGCCAGTGAGTGATGCTTCATGAGTCACTCCTGGGGTCTGGTTACCGGGGAGGAAGGCCGGAGCCATGGCACTGGGTAGCTCTTACAAGTGCAGCCCTTGCGCATGATGTAACCTCACCCTTGCGCTCCTTAGGCACAGCCAGAGCTCCATGCACTGGCATGTTCTTAGCAGGCGGCTGGCCATGACAAGGAAATCATCGACTGTCACTAAAGCCAGGGCAGGTTAGTCAGCCAGGCTAGAACGCACAGCCAAGATGGCAGCTCGGCTCGCCCCTACGCAGCATACTCATGTATAAACTGTTTGGACTGCGAATCCATCAGATCATGACTGATGCCACTCTGCCAGTTTACAGTCCATTGCATCGGCTGTCTGGTCGATGCCTTGTCATGCCATGTGACTAGCAGCCAGGCTCCTAGCCAGCGCCAACCGTGCTAGCCCCACCGTCTGCTGCAAGTGCCGCACTTGTTGTGTGCTGCTTGATGCCGGTGCGCTGCCCTTGGCTGCCGCAAGACCTAGCCGCTCCTCCGCCCCCTGCACACCTCAATGTAAGGGTATGCATTGCTGCACTCGACATCAGTGAAAGACATCCTCTGCTCACACCACATGCCACCATTAGAGTAAATCCCAGGCACTATATTAGAACTCAAGCCATACTGCCCTTAACTCTCAGTACGCATTACCTGCCACCAACAGCACAGCTGTCAGCACAGACAGATTTCACCAACTATTTCCACTGCTCGCCTACCACCACCTCATCAGAGACACAGTCCTGGTGTGTAGAGGACTCTTCTGCAAGGTCATACCTGGAGCCACGCAAGCAGCTGCAGCACATCTTGCTCTGCCAGCTGCCCCGGGGGGTGAGCAGCGAGGGTGGTACACACCTACAGTCAATCAGGTAGAACTCATTCAGCATCCAGTCCTGTTAGAACAGCCAGCCTCTCAATCAATGTTTGCACTACCTGCCACCCATACAAAGAACTCATGGCCAGGCGACACAGTCCCGTCCTGCGCCACATGCTGGCCCAACCCTCGGACTCCCCCACCTAGCTGCATGTCTTCCGCTCTGCCAACGCCCAGCAACACAGGCGCCACAACCTGGGCTCAAGACAGCCCATACTCGAGGGAGTATGGCTGAGTCCAGCAGAGCTCAGCAAAGCTGCTCAGCACTCAGCGCCTGCCTTACTTACTAGGCTCGCCCACATCCCCACCTCAACTGAGTGGATAACCTCTTAAACAACGACCTCGGCCCAGGAGCAGGCAAGGCGTCCGCAGCACTGCTACGCCGTGCACCTCCAGCCACAGGATAGCCCCACGACGGCGATACCGAGAGGAGCACTGCACAGGTTTGTTGCTCGTGGCCAGAGACAGGCCTCTCTACCGTCCTCACCAGGGGCAAGCATGTGTCGCGCAAAGCTGCCGGCAGGCGCCGCAGTTCCTCCACCGCTTGCTCCAGCCGTTGACTGACTACAGCATCGGGATTGCATTCCCTCCCGGCACCCCCAATACCGCCACCAGAAGGTTGATCAGGGTCCGTGCTGCCCTCGCTGCTGGGCCCGCCGAGCAACAGGCGATGCACGCGCAGCAGGGCCAGGTTGGCGCTGCCGCTGGGCGTGCTTTGCAAGGCGGGCCGCAGCGCGGACAGCACACGCTCCACGTCCCTTGCTTCCCCCTCCTGCTGTTCCGGTACAGCTGTGGCGATAGCTCGAGGCAACGCAGCGGGGACAGGGGACACAGCAGCCGCCAGTGGGGCCAGCACTGCGTTGATCCGACGGGAGTCTGATGCATGCGATAGCCAATCGAGCGCAGCGCCCAGCAGGCCGCTGTGCCAGCTCAGCACACCTTGGCGCGCCTGGATGTCTGCAACGACCAGAAGGGGGCACAAGCCGTGAGAAGGGTACAGCCCAATAAGCATGGGGTGAAGAGGTAACCCGGCTATACCTGCCGATCAGAGCAGTGTGATGGGGGTTGAAGTTAACCGGAGGGACTGTCTGAAACCACCAGCAGAGAGCATCAGGTGATGACTTATACAGGGCACCCGCCATGTGCAGTTCCACCCTTCACCTTACCCAGCCCCCAATCCCCAGCCCATGTAGTACGCACACTCCCCTAGCCGCTGCAGGCCATGTCGATAGATGGGGTACCAGCTCTCTGCAGTACCACCTTCTGGAACTGCCCCCTTCTGCCGTACCCTCCATCTGCTAGCCCGTCCAGCCCATGACGGTGCATGCACCCC
>BBXU01002122.1:0-41923 GCA_001598975.1 Parachlorella kessleri
CCCATTCTCTGCAGTACCCGCCCTCTGCGGTACCCACCCTCTGCAGTACCTAACCTCGGCGGTACCCACCCTCAGCTAGCCGGTCCAGCCCGTGCCGCCGGCACACAGCGATGCCCTTGGCAGCCAGGCGGGGGTCCGAGGCGGTCAGGGGCAGCGCGCCCAGCAGGCTCTCCAGCGCAGCGCGGCCGTGCACAGGGCACCAGGCCAGGTAGGCGGCCGCCACCTGTGGCCACGCGGAGGGGCATGGGGGAAGTCTTACGGGTGCCAGGCTGGTTGCTGCTTGCCTGGGCACGGACAGGTAGCATTCAAGGGGGACCGACCACCGCAGGCATCTCCGCTCCTGCCAGGTTGCACCCAGGCAGTGGGGGCGGGGACTGGCCTAGAGGGGGACTTGTGCTAGAATAGCGCTAGAGAACGGCTGGCCCGGTAGCGAGCCTGACACTAGCATGGGTTTTGCGCTTGTCCACCTGCCAGGGCCATCAGAGCCACAACGAGCTTGACAGCACAGGTAGATAAAGGTAGGAAGGGAGGATCCGAACTGAGCATGTATGACCGGGGTTGAGCCAGCCGCAATGCCACAGCAGGGCCAGGCATGATGCCGTCCAACCCACCGACTTGCCATGTGGCAGCCTGGGCCATGCTAGCAAGAGCTAGCTTGACAGCACAGACACCCAAACATAGTGGTATGCTCCTCAGTAAGACCAACCCACCTGCCAGGGGGCCGCCTGGGGCATGCTAGTTGTGAATGGTTAGCTTAACAGCACAAATGAGCACATGTAGAGGGAGGCTCCTCCATTTCAGACCCACCCACCTGCCAGCTGGCCGCCTGGGGCATGCAAGCAACGGTAACTGACAGCATAAGTGAGAGGAGGTGAAGGGGTCCTCCACTCCTTCAGAACCAGCGTTTAACTCTTACCCCACCTGCCAGCTGGCCGCCTGGGGCATGCAAGCAACGGTTAAGTGGACAGCTTAAGTGAGCAGAGGCAGTCAAGTCCTGATCCATAGTAGACCCCACTCCTTTTAGATTCACCTGCCAGCTGGCCGCCTGGGCCATGAGCGCGGCTGCGTAATCCAGGGTGTAAAACTCCACCTGGTCGCCCCCCAGGTGCGCCAGCTCGCGCCCCAGCACGCTGGCGCCTGCGAGGGACAGGATGAATAAAGTGATTGCCAACCCACTCCTGCTAGCATGTGCACGTAGCTCCTCTAGTGGCCGCCCCCCAGTCCCGCCAGCTCATGCTCCAGCACGCTGGAGCCTGCTACACAATGTCGTAAGTAAGATCACAAGTTACTACACGGGGTGCAACACGCTGCCTTTATACTCCGCTGTTGGTGCAAGGGGAGGGCGGGTCAGCAGGGCGGTCGTCAACCCCCTCCGGCTAGCTTGTGCATAGAGAGCTCCCCTACTGGTCATCAACCACGGTGCGGTCCAACGAAGGCTAGAACTGAAGGCTGAGCATGCATGCCTGGTCCCTGCCACAGTAGTGGTGCGGTAAAGGTGCCCTGCTGCCAGGAGCAGTGACAGCTGCGCGCCATCTGGAGACACGCGCACAACCATTGAAAGATACAACACCTAAAAACACGGGCAGGATCACTGCCACAACCACACCTTGGTGCACGAACACGACCACTGCCACAGTCACATATTGGAGCACGGGCGATAAGCATTGAAAGAAACACACCTTGAAGCACGGGCATGGTCACTGCAACAACCACAGCACAGAAAGCTGCATGCCCAGCATCAGATGCTCACCGTGGGGTGGGCTGCCAGCAGCGGCGGCCACTGCCACAAACACAGCACAGAGAGCTGCATGCCTAGCATCAGGTGCTCACCCATGGGGTGGGCTGCCAGCAGCAGCGGCGCGTGCGCCATGAACCAGTCGGAGCAGGGGAAGCCGCTGCAGGCGCGCACCACCGTCTGCGGGAAAGGGGCTTGCAGTTTGGGTGAGGCCACTACCAAGGAACAGCCATTGGTAAAGTAACAAGAGCCAAGGCCGATTAACAGCCTTTGATACAGTAACTCAACTCCACAACCAAACACCGACGCCTCCCCACAACCCCACACATGGAAATGCTCATATGTCCCGCCGCCAAGGGCTCCAATTCCATTGCAGGCCTAAACCTGGAATCAACCGGAGGCACGCTAATACAGGCAATACAGGCACGCCTGAGCGCCTCCTCCTGGCACACACATGCATGTCAGCCCCCCTAGCCTTGGATGCTGGCAGTTACTCATGCACACGCCCCATCGCGCGCCCGCCACCCTCATTATCACATGTGCAAACACTGTCAGCTCAATTGACCCCCGGCATCGCTGCAGTGGCTGCAGTAGCAACCCCAGCAAGACATAGCCACCAGAGCAGCTAAAGCAGGCACCAGTGGCCTGCTGCCAGGCCCGGCCTTATACTTGTACTTGTACCTTTCTGCAATGATTTCTTGAGTTGTTGGAGTTGCTCCCTACCTGGACGTCGCTGTCTTTATTCTTGTTCTTATTCTTATCTTCGTTGGAGTTGCTCCCTACCCGTCTATTATTGTTACTATTATTATTATTGCTGTTGTTGAAGCTGCTCCCTACCTGGGCATCGCTGTCACAGCAGGCCTCCAGCAGCACGGCCAGCAGCTGGGAGAAGTCGTCGGCCCGCCCTTCCCCCGCCGCTGAGTAGCACCGCTGCACCAGCTGCTTCAGTTCCGCCTGCATTAGCTCACAACAAGATCCAGCATTGCGGGGCAGGCACGTTCATGTGTGGTACTAACAATATACGGTGGCTAGTGCTGCCCAGCTGTCATGGCTAACTAGCTGGCATGAAGAAGTGTTCCCTCGACCACCAACAAGGGGATAACCTTTGCACTCCTGCCATCTGTTGCCAAGGTTACCAAACAGTGTTTCTATTTCACATCGGGGGGGCGACGGCGGTGATGGGCACAGCCATGCGGGAGCGTGGCAGACCAGCAATTGAGGGCAATCCAAAGCCTAATGTGAGCTACAGTGGCGGTTGGCCCTTGGCGGGCCAACGACACTTCGGGGCTTGGGAATGCTCAACAAGACTAGCCTAAGCAGGATCAAATAGCAGCAGCTGTTGACACACCTGTGGCTTGACCGAGGGGTACATGTGCAGCAGCTGGGCCACAAGCAGCTCCACCCACCCCTGCACAGTTTAGTAGGCAGTTGGGGGGACACGAGATTGACAGCCAGCACAAGGACTGCCTAACAGTGGAGGAGCGACCAATTCCAGCTTAGTCAAATCCAGTCAATGAGGCAGGCTTCATGAGGGTCGGTCTGTTGGCACATGCAAAGAAATAAAGATGCGGGGAGGGGCCACCTCCACCAGCATGCTGAGCTGGCATGCTGAGGCCGCTCACCTTGACCGCAGCGCTGATGGCCGACTCATCCCCTGCCAGGATGGACAGCGCTGCCCGCAGGCCTTCGCCCGTCTCCGGGGCCACGCGAGAGCACTGCTGCCACAGCGCAGCGTCCCGCAGCACGGCCAGGGCCTCCCCCTGCCAGGTCCGCCTACGAGAACCTCGGGATGACGGAGGCATGAGTCAATGCCTTAGAAATATATAATACATGCCAGGAACCAACACCGACGCGAGGAAAGGCTGCCTGGGGGTAGGGAGGGGGAGGGGTGCACATGTACCGGTCAGTGATGTCTACCAGGGACTTGAAAGTCTCCAGCAGCACAAATGGGGTGGTGCCAAAGACCAGTCAGCCCAGCCCTGCCTGGGCCTCTCCCCTGGGTGGGCGGCACAGCTGAGGGCCATCACATACGGGGTCATATAAGTAACTGGCCGCATGGCGAGGCGGGGCGGCATGCCTGCAGCTGGGCTGCTTGCTTGGGGGGACCTTGGCTTGGCTGGCCAGAAATACTAGAAGTGGGCCCCGTCCGGCGCTGAAGGCTACGCCTTCCGACTGAGGCCGGCACCGGCACCATACAGCCCTGCGCTCCTCCCCTGCCTCCCGCTCCCTAGCACTAGCCTCTGAGAGAGCACCACATATGAAGGTGGTGCAGCCCCTCAAGTTCCTGGTTACTCCATACCGTATATGGCGTCCCTGCCACCCCACCCGCAAGTCACGAACTCCGCCCCACCTTCAGACCATGAGATTCCTGCACCTGTAGGCCATCGATCCGCCCCACCTACAAGCTACAATGTTTTCCCCGGCCTGCAGGCCATGAAACGCCCCCACCTGTGGGCCATGACATCCCCCCCACCTGTAGGCCTTGACATCCGCCCCACCTCCCTTGCTTTCTACTTGATTAGCTTTTGCTACATTGGTTTCCCCACCTGCAGGCCTTGACATCCCCCCCCCCGCCCCCACCTGTAGGCGATGAACTCCGATAGCGAGGTGAACTCCCTGCCCTCTCCCACGGCGGTGGCGCTGCCTGCTGTGCCCGCTATGCTCGTCTCCATGGCGGGCATGCGCCGCAGCAGCAGGGTTGCAGCTTCCAAGGCCGCCACCTGGAGCCGCAAAACACTTGCCTTGGCATTTGACCTCCGCACGCTTGTGTGGCAGCACATCAAGCCAAGCTGCCTCTAGACTGATTTAGGTCAGTGCCCCAAGCTATGCTTCGCAGGGGCTCCCTCACAGACCGCCACGCCGCCCAACGCGGACCAATCAACAGCATGCCATGCTGCCGCTCTTGTCGCCCCAGCTGCAGCGCCCGCACACTCCAGTTGCCCTCCCTGGTCACCTGTGCCGCAGTGCCTGGGTCTCCATCGGCGGTGTTGCTGATGTCTCCCTCCCACCTCAGCCAGGCTGAGTGGAGGCCCAGAAGGTCTATGGCCTCGGCAACCCACCCCAGGCACACCAGCCGCTGCACACAGCAGCAAACTTTAAGGCTTTCGCAAGCTGCGGCCCGTCCGAGTGGGGGTTAGGAAGGTACCTAGGGTTACCTGGAGCTGTGGGTCAGCCGGGGCTGGCTACTCGCGGCTTAAAGTCGCAACTCTCTCCTTGGTGACCACATGCCAAGGACGATCTGGTAGCTTCTCAACCGAACAAGTGAAATGCCCAGAATAGCTGCTGCTGCTACTTGACCCAGCACCCCAGCCAGTAAACTTCTAAGAAGCGTGTTCAGTTCCCTCTTGCGGCCCCCAGGCAGCACCGCCTCCCCTCAGCTCACAGCTCACCCATAAACGCCAGACCAACCAAGCACTTTTCCAACCTCTAAACCCTCCGGACCTGCCTCCCAGGAACTCTCCTCACCGCCTCACACATCCTTCGTTAGCTGTGAACCCTCCCAACGAGACATCCAAGAACCCCTCACCGCCCCACACAACCCAGGAGCCACGCACCTGCAGGCAGGGCCAGTACCCCGGGTGCGCCTCCGGCAGCGCCGCTTCCCTCAGCTCCCCCACCAGCGCCGGCGGCAGCGGGTGGCCGGCTGCCCTGCACCCCGCCGCCACCACGGCCGCGTTGGTGCGCAGCCAGCGTGCCAGGTCGTGCGCGACTAGGCCCTGCTGCGCCTGCTGCGCTTGGAGGAAGAACAGGGCCAGCAGGTCCCACAGCGCCCGCTCTTGGAGGGCAACTGCTTCATCGCCGCTGGCGTCACAAGCTCTACATGCATCCACCAGTGTTGATGTAAGCCTTAATGACCAGCCCAGTGGTGGTATCACTTCATGTTGGGATTCCTTGGCATAAGCATATTAGCAAGCACAGCGTCAACCGCCTTGACAGCCAGAGGGTCAGGAAGAAAGACGAGTGACTGATGGGATTTGTTATAGGGATTTGCTATTTTTGGGTCCAAGCGATAGCATGGTCTGTCACTGGTAGAGAAGAGATGGCAAGGCAGCATGACACGGAGCTTGAGTCTGGCGCCACCAGTAGGCACCCAGTCGCCTGGCTTAGTTGGGGAACAAGACGGCGATTTCACGACTGCAACTTGCCTGCCCGGCTCGGACGCCAATACTGCCCCCAGCGTGCGCCAGTAGTCTGCCAAGTGTGCCCAACCTTCAGGCGAGCCAGCAGCCCACGGCCGGTGCGCGTCACCGCTGCCGCCGCCGCGTTGCTGCTGCTGCTGCTGCTGGAGCTCGGAGTACTTGCCCAGGCTGTCATAGGCCACCCGGCGTTGGCCGGGGCTCAGGCGGCCCCTGCAGAAGAGTGAGTGAGAACTAACCAACAACGCGAACATAGAGCTCTAAGAATAGCTAAGTCACATAGAAAGACGGCACCAACTGCCGGCTACTTTCCGCCCTGCAGTGCCGCACGTGAGCTTGGCAATATAAAAGGCCACTCTTCTCGTGCCAGTGCCAGTGTGTTTGCCGAGAACAACTGGAGGGCTAGCTAAAGGAGTGGAGTCAAGCAAAACTCAAGCAAGCCCCAGAGCATACTTGCATCCAGCCGTCCGGGTACGGTTCACTCTCAGTTCGCACTACCTGCCACCGTCAACCAAAATTGTACAAACCATCATCGGACCCACCACTGCACGCAGCTGGCGGTGGATTCCTGAGATGTCGTTGCTGGCAGCAAGTCAACGATAAAGAGCTCATTTCCCAAGCCCCAGCTAAAGTGTAAGCGACCCCCTGCACATGGGACCTCACTCACAACTGGGACCTCCCCGTCCATGTCACGGGCTTACAATACAAGGGATTGGTGATCGGATCATGTGTTTAGCACATGGTTTAGCATGGAGCTCCAGAGTTTAGACACTGTTGATGGCGGGAGCGCTAGGACTCCCTCGACACTGGAAAAAAGAGGTGTTGCGAGCAATTTAGCAAGGCTCGCAGAACGTAGAACTGTGGCGCATTAATTCATAGATTTGATGGTGTAAAAGACTATGATCGCTTGTGATACCTGAAGTTCGCCATCACTGCCTGACTAGGAGTTGCTGTCTCGAATAAGCCGTACTATGCTCTAGAATACGGCTTCCTTTGGCCAGTGCAGCAGGGCCTTTTGGCACCAAGCACGCAACCATGCAAGGCTTCACCTTTGGCCAAGCAGGTAAGTATGGGGCTGGCTGAGCTATGTGCAGAGCGAAGGCATTGGTGCGTTCATGCCTCGGCCATATAAACAGCAATACAAGGGAACGTGCTGTCAACCTTTCCTTGCTCCTCACCACCCTCTCCCGGCAGTCCAACAGCAGCCGGCTGGGGCACCAGCGCCTGGCTTCGCTCAACAGCAGACCCCTCAATTCGGTGGCCCTGCTGCAGCACCAGCCTTCGGGATGTTCAGTGGTGCTTCACCACCGCCCCAGCCGGGAGCGCAGCAGCCTGCCGGGTTTAGCTTTGGCCAGGGACCCGCAGCACAAGCAGCAGAGGCACAGTCGCCAGCCGGCGGGTTTGGCGGCTTTGCCCAGCCCTCACAGTCTTCGCAGCCTACCTCCTTGTTCGCATTTGGTGCCAGCCAGCCACCACAAGCCCAGCAGCAGCAGCAGCAGCAGCAGCCGGGGCCCTTTGGGGTGCCTGCCCAGGCCGCTGCTCAGCCACAGGGCGGCTTTGCTGCCTTCAGCCAGCCGGCAGGGGGTGCACCACCCCCATTTGGCGTCTCACAGCAGCCCCAGCAACAGGCTCCTCTTGGGGGCGCTCAGCAGGCCCAGCAATCGTTCCCACCAGCAGGCCCCAGTGCCTTCGGGGCAGGCTTTGCCCCACAAGCGGCGGCCCAGCCCAGCCAGCCAGCCATTGTGGGGTTTGGGGCTATGCCACCGGCCGCTACGGCACCTGCTAATTTTGCTGGAGCACCGGCCCCGCCAGCCCAGCCCGGCACATCCCTCTTCAGCTTTGGACAGGCAGCAGGCTTGGGACAGCCGACGGCACCTACGACTGCCGCAACCCCTGTTTCTCTCTTTGATCCGCCGGCCACAACAGCGGCAACTCCGAGTGCCGCCTTTGGCTTTGGCACTGGGGCCCAGCAGCAGGTGCCGGCATTCCTGGGAGGGCAACAACCAGCAGGGGCAGCAAGGCCAGCCTTTGGTTCAGCGGCACCCAAGTTTGACTTTGGCGCATCGGCCAAGCGCAAGGAGCATCAGCAGCAGCAGGGGCCTCCTGCGTCGGGCAATGCCTCGTCAGGTGGTGCAGGGCAGGTGCGAGGCTGGGTAGCCAGGGTCCTTGTATTATGTCGTTGCCTTCTTGGCTGGAAGAAGGCCAAGGGTGGTGGCTGGTGTGCTCGAGTATGGGTGTGTGTGTTGTGTGTGTTTTCCTGGCAAACGGCCGTGTTTTTGAATCTGCTATCAGTGCCTTTGTGCCATCCCTCACTGCCACATCACTGAGCCCTTTTCCCCTCCCGTCCCTTGCGGCCCCCTCGGCCGCTGCTGCCCATCGCCCCTGTCTGCAGGGGGGAGAGGAGGATGGTGCTATGCCTGACTTGGAAGCCGAGAAGCAGAGGGCCCTGGCCAGCATGCCTAAGTTTGGGGGCAGCAGCGGGGGAGGGATGAAGGCGGGGGCTTCTGGAGGCGTTGCGGCGCTGCTCAGCCGTGCTGGGGGCACCGCAGCAAGGCCAAGGGGCAGGTCAGTGTGGCCGCGTCCGGCGAAGGTTGGTTGGCGTGGGGGAGGTTGTGGACTTCTATTGGGCAGCGGCGGAAGTGTGGGCTTCTGGTGCAAGCCATGCAGTTCTCCGCAGCGTCCCTTATCCTCAGCTTAGGACCCAGCTTTGCGTGCAAGCTGCGTGGCCACCTGTAAGCTATAATGGCATTTCTGCACATGGTTCGTTGACTCTCTTGGGCTGGCGCCCACCCACACCACAGGTCTCCCTCACCGGCCCCAAGCTCCCAGAAGGACGTGGATGCCGAGGAGCAGGCACGCCGCGCCCAGCGCGCAGCGCGCTTCAATGCCGCCGCAGCACTCGCAGCAGGCACAGCAGGCGGCGGCGGCGCGGAGGCTCCCTCCCCTGCTGCCTTGCTCGCCTCTGTGGTTGCTGGCAGTGCCGGTTATCCATCTAGTAGTAAAGGGGGGAGGGGAGCCTCTGGTACCGGCGCCATGCGAAGGGTACCGTCCAGCCTGACAGCCAACCTGGCGGTACAGGGGGCTGGGGGAGGCTTTGACGAGGGCGATGCCATGGGTGCTGACGAGGATGAAGGTGGGTTGCCGCTGGCGTGAGAGCATGTAGTCCAGTTCTGGCTGGGCTATGGCGGACGCTGATTCAAAACCATCATCCTGACCACAGAGGCCTAGGGCGGGCGGTGCCTTTTGGCTGGCACTTAGCCCATGATCGCCAAAGTGCTGTGTCTCTGCCGAGGCTAGGTTAGCAGGGATGGTTGGTGCGGCAGGACTCGAGCGACCCGCATCAGAAGCACACAGAGTGCGGAGGAGGAAGAGTGCAAAAACAGGAGAGAGGCAACGGGCATTTCCTTTCCCGGCTGCAGAGGGGGCGGGCAGCCATAGGAGTGCGATTGTGGGGACCTGCGAGGACATGTGTCCTGAAGAGGAGAGGAACCGGAGGCAGGGTATGAACGACCTGCAGGTGGGTCACCTGCGTAGATGTAAGTGCAGTCATAGTCCTTGCAAGGGTGCCGCCGTGCCAATAGAAAGTGAAGTTAAAGTCCGTTTAAGGGTGCCGCCATGCCACCGTTACCATGCGTCCCAGACCTTGTTCTGCTAGGGGGGGGTGCCGTACTGGCAGCAGGGCATGAACGACCAGCAGGTGGGTGAACACAAGAAGTATTACCAAGGGTGCCACTGCTGAGCTACTTCTGTGGGCATGTTCTGTTTACTGGGGGGGGGGGGGGAGGATGCTGCACAGGCGCCACGGCATGATCAACCCTCCGGTGGGGGTGGTGCTTGTGTCACGCAGTACCATAGCTTGAATTGCAAGGCAACAGCTGCCTCCCTTGACGTCTGTCTGCCCCCACACTCTTAAGTGTACACCATGTCCTTCCTACCTTGCTTCCAGATATTCGAGCGGGACCCCCAGGCCCCCTCCACCACCAACGCCTCGCTGGCAGTCAAGCGCTTTGCACGCACCGTGGACGACCCCCACCCCTCCCAGTTCCGCACCCGGGCCGCCCTCCAGCGCACCATGGCCCACCTAAGAGGCATCCTGGACCGTACAGATGTACGGCTGGGCCTGGTACACAAGTTCCTGTGGGACCGGTACCGCTCTGTACGGCAGGACCTGTACATCCAAGGAATCCAGGTGAGGAATCTGCTAGGGTGCTGAGAATCCTGCTGTGGCTCAAGTGACATGTCATCAGCACGCTTTCCATGCCTGGGTCGTGTGCTGGTTCGTGGGGGCGGGACATTCATCGTGCGGTGGAGGAAGCTTGCTGGAACGCTCCACAGCTTTCTGGTCCTGCCATGGACGTCGTCATAGCCGGCACCTCTGTCTGCCTGCGCCCCTTGGCATCAAGGCCTTCCCTCGCCAGCTGCCAGGGTGGTGCATGCATGCAGCAGCACAGGCCCGGCCATGTGTGCCCTCAAGGAGGAGGTGTTGTTGTGTGTCGGATAAGCTCTTAATTCCCTTTCGGCTGTCTTCTGCTGATGTGATCTGAACCTGCCGTTCAGCCCTTGGCTACCTGTGAGCTTGGCTTTTGGTTTTGGCTATTATGCATGCTCTAGTTCGGTCGTCAGCTGCGCAAAGCCCTCAATTAGCCTGCCGATGGTCGGCTGGTATATGGGCCCTTCATTCCTTTGCGGCTGTCGGCTAACCTTGTCGTTTCTGTGAGGCCGGGCTGCCTGCTGCAGGATGCGTTTGGTGTGCGCATTTTTGAGGAGATTGTGCGCTTCCACATCCTGTCCGAGCATGAGCTGTGCGCTGAGGACCAGTCAGGTGGGTAGTCATGATGTGATGTTGTAACCAGCCAATCAGTGGATCTGTAGTGCCCTTGTTGCTGGCTTGTGTGTCTTGTCCTGTACCTCTGAGGCGGCAGAATGCCTGAAAGCACGGTGGTATGCTGTGCTTTTGTTACACCCACGCTTTACCCGTTACATTCAGTTTTCTTATACCGCTAGCGGTGCGTGCGTGGTATTCTGATACTAGGAATACAGTAGGAGATCCAGCGCTTGCCTCCCACTATCAAGCATGTAAGGCGGAAGGGAGTCTTGTATGCCTTGCAGTGACTGACATGGAGGGCTTCAACTCCCACCTCAACATGGAGCAAATGAACAAGGTGGGTGGTGACTAATCCCAGGTGGCTAGTGACTAACCCCGTGCATGAGCCTCAAACCGTGCAGCTGCAGGTGTGGGGACTGGCCTGTGCTGGCCGGATGTTTCGTTGCATTAGCAGTACGCGCAGCTTGAAATTGTACAGTATGTGGTATTAACAGGACCGGCGGCATGCCGTGTCCCCAGTTTGATGGCAACAACGGAATGGACACCTGGCAACCAGGCAATATGCTGGCTGCAATATGTGTCTTCGATGGTACTAGAATTCGGAGTTCCTTGATTTCCTAAGAGGGAAATAAAACAATTTAGTTGACCATGCAAGTCTTACGAATGTTTTGACTTATTCATTCGCTGAGAGAACATCATCAACAGATGATCATCAGAAAGAAAGGACATGGTTGGAGAAGGCACGCCGGCATGTCCCTCCCTCATGGCTGCCTGCTCCCTGGTTCATGTAGGCACTTATCTCTCTGGATGACATGTACAACAAGCTGGCAGCTGCCGGGACTCCCGTCGACACAGGTTAGTCCCCCCCTGCTCGTACATGCCTTGTGCTGCAACTTTCTGAACATGCTGCATGCCTGTCCAACCATGCCCATCAGTACATCAGGAACCCGCTGTGTGTTGCCGCTGTGGGTTCTGCGGGTCGGAGCCAAGTCTAGGCAGATGACGAACAAGTCAATGAGGCTTGCCAAGAAATCTGATGCCGGAAGTTCCTGGCATGCCTTTTCTTATTTGTGTGCAGAGCCTGAGTTCCGTGCATACCACCTGCTGTCTCTGATGTCTCAGCATGGCAAGTTCAAGGGGGACCAACAGGTTTACCTAGGGACTATCAAGGTAGGCGATGTGTCAGTGCATGCGACTAGATTTGGATACTTAACCATCTGCAGTTCGTGGGAGAAATACACCCCGCCTGCTTGTTGGCCCAACGTGTAAGAGAGGCATGGCACCGTGGTTTCATTGATGGGATCTTAATAAAACATACTAGGCCTAACAGTATTGATGGTGGGATTGAGGTTGGTGGGTGGGCCACGCAAATCAGGTCCCTCCCTGTCTGCAGGCCGTCGTCTCACTGTGAGACATGCTTGTTTTGTTTGTCTCATGGTCGTGTTCTGGCACCCCAGTCTGCCGCATACCTGCGCTGCAGGGCTTGAGGGATGAGGTGAAAAGCTCCCCCGCAGTCCAGTGGGTGCTGTCGCTGCAGCAGGCGTTTGCGTCCAGCAATGCCGTGCGCTTCTCCTCGCTGACGCGCCAGGCTCCCTACCTGCTGGCGTGCCTGGCCCACATCTACTTCCCACAAGTGGGTGACCTTGGGGATATGGGATGAGGTGGCTTACGGCCGCCAGTGGATAAGCTTGGGTTGTTCAGGATGGAATGCACCTGGCAGTATGAGGTGAAACAGCGGCTTGGCGGGTGCCAGGGGTTGGTCATTTAGAAGAGCTGAGACGAGGGAACAAGCGGACAAGCATGAAGAATGTGGTTAGTGTATGGTTCTATTAAGAAACACTGAGCATTTCTCTGTGTGCCTATCCGCTGCGTAGATGCGGAAGCGTGTGCTGCGCATGCTGAGCGAGACGCTGAGCCCCAGCCCAGCACGCCCAGCAGCCATCGAGCTGTCGTGGCTCCAGGTGAGAACACACCACCGGCTGCAGGCTGCATCACCCTTACGCCTGCTGTCGGCTTTTGCCCTTAGCCCCCGCTGCCTGTCTGACTGCCTGAACGCAATGCATGCTGAAAACTGGGAATCCCAGATGCCTGCTTGCCCACCATCATGGTAGTCAGCGTAGCAGGCTGTGCAGAGGCATGCTTACTAACATGAGATCTTAGGAGTTGTAAGGAGTGACCGTCGTGACACTTTGCAGGAGGTGCTGTTGCTGGACACCCTAGACGAGGCAGCAGAGCTGGCGACAACGTATGGCTTTGAAGTGTTCACTGAGAACGGGATAGCTGCCGCGTTGTTAGTCAAGGTGGGGCACATTTGGCACCCTTTTTTCGGCCTATCTGGTGCTCCATCGGGCAGCATCCTGCATTTAAGTTGGAAATGCACGTGACAGGAAGGGGTCAGACAGCAGTGTGGTGGATGCCAGCTGCGTCAATAAGCAGGCAAGAATAAAAAGAAAGAGGGGAACAGGCTGCAAGCACAGAGGCCGTAAACAATGTATGCTGAGAAAGTTCCTGCAGTTACCTGGAGCCTGACATGCTAGAGGCTGCTGGGCGCTCCTGGCAAGCCTGTCTTTTTATCCCTTGCCATACTTACAAGGTAAATTCCACCGCGTGTCACAAGTGCAGGGCGGCTTTACCGAACCAGAGCAGCCGGCGCTCCGGCGGCCCTCCCAGCTCATACGGAGCATGGCCCAGGGCGCGCGAAGCACGGTGGTCACAACACCCGCCCTGCCGCCGATGTCAGCTGATCAACTGGCGCAGTTTGAGGCCCAAAGGCTGGAAACGCGGCTGAGGCAGCAGGTATGCTTGTACTGCCTCGTGCCGTGGGCAAAGTGAAGAGGAGCGCCACCTTGGTTTTGGGGTGGTGAGAGGATTCACAGGACGGATGGGGGCGTAGTTCTATATCAAAATGACTCATAAGTGATTTGACATCAACAAAAAGCAGGTGAAGGTTCCTGCAGCTGCAGCCAAGTCTTCATGGTTTGTGTTTCTCCTACCTGCAGGAGGCGGCTGTACAGGCGCAGCATGCGGCAGCGGCGGAGGCCCAGCGCCGGCAGCAGGCTGAGCTGGTGGCAGCGCAGGCAGCACAGCAGGCCCAGCAGGAGGCCAGGGAGCAGCGCAGGTACTCCCCGCCAGCGCCGTGCTTGTGTGATGTTGAATGTTCAAGACGCACGGCGGGTTCTGCATGATTGATGGACTCGCGAATCACATCTAATCCTTTTGTCGCTAAATCTTTGGCGCCCAAGGTTGCGTGCCACGGCTGCATGCAAGGCAAGACAGGTGGGGCCGGTGTCTTCCATCAGGTCTTCATATGTTCTTTCCCAAAACCGGCCACAGAATATCGTGCGGGCTAACAGTGGCTCCTGGGCTGCTGTCCTCCGTGTGCAGGCGAGAAGAGGTCATGCAACAAGTGCTGGCACAGCAGGCAGCAGAGGAGCAGCGAGCGAGAGAGGCCGAGGCTCAGCGGCAGGTGCGTCCGTCCGCCTTTAGTAGATTGGATACAGGGCGTGCGATGTTTGAGCAAAAACCGTGCTCTTGCCAGAGTCGCGATGCTGCTTCAGCGGCTACACTTTGGCATCGGCTTGCTTACTTGCGTGTGCTGCGATGGCGTGGCAACAAGGTGGGACTAGGGTCCCATGATTTGGCCCCCATATCTCTAGCACGCTTAGGAAGACATGGCGCACCTATGTCATCCAAGCCTTACCCCATTCCTTGAGCAACACCAAGTCATGCGTGTTGCAGCACGCCATTAAGGTGGCAGCACGGCAGCAGCAGGAAGTGGCCTGGCGGCTCGCCCAAGAGGCGGAGCGGCGCGCGAAAGAGGAAGAGCAGCGCCGCTGGTGGGTTCATCAGCCTGCTCTGGGCACAGAGAAGTGGGTATGCAATGAAATCTTTTGTTGTGTATGTGTCTCGAGCGGGTGCTGCAGATTTACATGGTTCCCTTACTTGGAGTGATCGTATTGCTGCGAGTTCACTAATCTTCCTCTCGCAGAAGGCCTCACATGCGGCAGGCAGGCAGGCATGCTTGTTGCTTAGCAGCACAGCTTGCACACCTGACTTGACCCCACACCAAGCCCTATGTCTCACTGCTGCACGGAAGGTCTCAAGGTGATAAACCATGGATTTACGTGCACCCCATCCGACACGCGCTGCTGGTGCTGCAGGCACGCTGAGCAGGCGCGGCAGGCGGCAGAAGCGCAGCGTGCGCGGCAGGAGGCGGCTTGGAGGGAAGCTCAGGCCAGGGAAGCGGAGAGAAGGCGCTTGGCACAGGAGGAAGAGAGGAGGCTGGCGGAGCAGCGAAGGGTAGAGGTACGTCTGACGTGTGGGGAGGTTGACAGGGAGGGCCCTGCAACACAAGTGCAACGCAGAACAGGGCATAGAGAGGGGATGTGCCGGACCATGGATGGGGGAGAGTGGCCGCAAGAATGGGGCGGTGGTCTGGAAGACAGGGAGTAGGCATTGCTTATGGGCAGGCAACTTCGGTTGGAAGGGCAGCACAAGCGAGCCTGCCACCATTGGGAGCTGGCTGCTATAAGCGGCCGTAGGCTGATGTTGAAGCATGCAGTGGAAGTCCCTCGCAGCCATGATATTCACAGTGAATGCCGCCATCTCTTGCTCGCCGTACCTGTGCAGCAATCAGCAGCCGTAGTCGAAGGCAATTTTATTTTAGATTTGCAAATCTTGAGGCGCCTATGCAGGAGGAGAAGCGGCGCCGGCGTGCCGTCAAGCAGCGCATGGCCATCACTCGGCTGTACTTTGCGCGCTGGCGGCGGGAGGCGGCGTGGTTGGCGGCGGAGCGGGCGCGGCAGGCGCGCGTGCGCGCGTCGTTGAAAGCCTGCCGGGTGGGGTTTGCTTCTTCAAGGGTGAGCCAGAGGGCATGCTGGTGGGAAGCAGGGGCTGGTATATGTCAGCTAGGACGATTTGGTATGCCTGTGGGGGCTAATTGGGAGTTGACTCCCTCGTCTGAAGTCACAGAGAGGGAGCTGGGGCGTCCGGCGTGCTTTTGGCCTCTGGCAGGTCGTGGTGCTGAGGGTAACGCCTCCAAGCTACTTTGCAAGTGTGCCGTCAGGTTCATGCGCTCCGTAGCTACCGCAGTCCTGGCTGGATTTGGGCTACCTGGCCCAATGCTGAGTGCTTTCAGTGCTGACTTGCCCTCCGTGGCTGGCTGGCCACAGCTCTGGCTGTGCCCGAACGGTGGATCGCATGGGCATCGTGCTTGCAGACAGCGGCAGCTTCCTCGTCTGCAGCAGAGCAGGCAGCCCAGCAGGACGAGGATGGGCTCCCCGTTCTCCAGCAAGGCGCAGCGGGGCCCCAGCAGGCACAGCAGGCAAAGCAGCAAGGCCTGGACCTGCCCTCTCTCGTAGCCCCACTGCTGGTGCAGCGCAGCCCCTCGGCAGACCCGCTGTACTGGAAGGTGGTCCTGCTCGGCACAGCGGCTGCAGCAGGCACAGCACAGCACCAGCTCAGCGTGCTGGGCAGGTGGCTGGCGCAGCAGCTGTCCAGAGGGAGGCTGGTGGGCTCGCCAGCTGGCCGTGCCTACGTGGAGGGGCCAATAACGCTGCAGGTACCTGCTGCGCATCTTCTCCTGCTTTGCTTTTGCTTTGATGTTGCTCAGCCCTCTGTTTTGTTTTAAGTCGTGGATCGTGTACATGCGTGCACAATCTCATACACAGAGGGGCCGTGTCAGTTCTTGCGATGCCTGCAGCGTTACTGGCAGTTGTCTATGTTGTTTCGCTTGTTGGGATGTAGCACATGTCGATTGGCGTGCAATGTGGAAAGCTTGAAATGGGGGCTTTGAAACTGTTAAGCAGAGCGGAAACGATCAATGCCGTGCAGGTTGGCAGCGGCAGCGGTCCGCGGCTAAGCACTTGCGTGGTGCAGCCCCATGCTTTAAATGCTTTGTCGGACCCTCACAGCGGGCCCAGCACACTCAGCGCGGCCGTAGCTGGCGCTTCGGCCATCATTGTGCCGGTGGAACCACTTCTGGGGCCAGCTAATGGGCGGCTTCCATATCAGGATGGCCACATCCCCCATGGATTTGGTCAGTCTAATGGTGGCAGCAGCAGCAGCATGTCCCATGTCGGCTTGTCCTTTGTTGACGGGTTTGGCAGCGGCGCAGCAAGTGCCAAGCTAGAACCCTTGTGGCAGGTGCTGGGGGCCCTTCCCCAGGGCATCAGGGTGCCTGTACTGCTGGTGGCTCCTGACCTCCCAGCCGCCCAGCAGTGGCAGGAGCTTGTCAGGCAGCAGCAGCAGCAGGGGCGGCTGAGCGGCCGCGTCGGCAGCAGCAGCAGCAGGGGTGGTCCACTGCTTCATGTTGTAAGCGCCAGTGCCCAGCAGCAGCCGCATAAGGCGGGAACGTCGCTTGACGGCAGCGGACCTGCCAACAACAGCGGTATTGGCCCTCCCTTCGCAAATGGCGCCAGCAGCGGGGTGGAAGCAGCAACATCGTTCAGTGTGCAGCAGCTGGTGCAGGGCTTGAGGTGGCTGGCGGCAAGGGCGCCCCAGCAGCCTGTCCTGGAGGTACGGCAATGGCAACAATGGCAGGTGGTGCAATAAAAGGATAGCTAGCTGTGACGAGACAGTGTTGACGTGGTGTGCCAGGGAAGTGCTGAGCCCTTCTACCATTTCACAGAGTTAGCTGGAGAGTGTCTGACTTGTTTCTCCGTTGTGCAGGTGGGGCAGCCTGGAGGAGGCTGCCCGAGAAGGGCAATTCCCTTGAGGCATCCAAAAAGTCAGGCTAGGTGACACTTGTGTGATCCCTTGTGCAGGTTGGCAGCCTGGAGGAGGCTGCCAGGGAAGGACTGGGCCTGGTTGTGCAAGCGCTGCACCAGGGCAGCGACCAAGGGGGCGCTGCCCCCGAGGACTACGTGGATGCCTTCAATGCTGTGCTGTCCCTGGTGGCCGATGCCATACGGTGAGCAGGCATGCGTCCGGCCAATTGGGCAGAGTCCAGTGTTGAAGAGTTGTCCTCGCTGGTGTGCTCGCTGGCTCTCAGCGGGGTGGTGGTGTGGTGGTTGGTCCTGTGCGCTCCGGCAACCGTGGAAGGCGAAGCCCGCTCACAAGCGCACGCCAACGCTGGATTAAGGTGCAATGGGAGTTTGTTGAAAGATGTCAGTGCGTAAGCTGCTCCTTTTGTCTGTGCCCTTGTGTTGGGCCCCCGCGTGCAATTTCTCCTCTATGGTGCTCACTAACTGGTGTGGATCCCGGTCTTGCATCGTGGTGTGAAAAGGTTGAAGCTGACTGGCAAGGGTGACGGAACGCTTCAAAGACATAGTGGACTTGGGCTTTCTGCTGCAGGAACGCTCTGCAATCCCCTGCAGCAGCATGGCAGTGGCCCCCGGCCGAGCTGAGCCCGCCTGCCCTCAAGCAGTGGCACTCAGAGGCATCCATGGACCAGCTTTTGGACTCTCTAGCAGCAGTTCACCTCCGGGCGGACCAACAGATGCCTCCTAGCACAGGTTTGCGCAGCTTCTTTGCTATCTGGGGCAGTTGAACTTGCCCAAAGCTAAGCTGGGCTTTTGCCACGGCCAATTACAAGATGCATAGTTGCAAAGATTTCACAGAGCTCTGAGGCACAACGTTCAGTGCCGTTTCGACTGCATGAAACTTGTGCTATGGCCGCTGCCTGGCTCAGCCAGGGACCTTGACATTGCTTCGTGTACATGCAATACATGCTGGGCCTGAACTTTCATGGTTCTTTCAGCCACCTGAGTCCAAGCAGCAGTATCAGGAGGGTTTGCGGGTCCCTCATACCCCCGCCTACATAGCACTGGAGTTTCAGTGCAGGGGGCGCCCAGCAGACTGCTTTAGCACTGTACCATCGGCTAGGAGCGCTTGACCGGCTGGCGCCTCCGCTCATCCTCCCCCACGAGGTGCACGCTCTGCTGCGCCGGCGGCTAGCAGACGCAGCAGCGGACGCAGCGGCTGCAGTCCTGCGGCGGCGGCAGCAGCAGCGGCAGCTTGCGCTGCCCGCGCGTGTGCCTCGCTTTAACCAGACATTGCATATTGAGAATGGGGTTGGGGGTGCGGCAGGGAGGTCAGCAGCTGATGCGTCAGCATTTGGCTGGAGAGATGCTGCTGCCGGTATGAAGAGAAAGCATGAACCAGAGTCTCAGTCCGTGGGGCAACATGACAACCAGAGGCGGCCTGGGGCAAGCCAGGTGCAGCAACAGCCGTTGCTGCCTTGCAGCGGCCCCCAGGCTGGCAGCGGCATCGGCCGTGGGCAAGGCGTACGCCAGCTTCACTCGGCCCTGCAACGGCTCCAACAACAGCTTGCACAAGAGTCTGAGGCGCAGCAGCGGCTGTCGGTACAAGCCCACGACCTTTCGTATGGCGCTGCTGGTGCTCCTGCTCCTGATGTGAATGAAGCCTGCAGCACCGGCCTTAGAGATGGCATCCTGGCTCCTGGTGCTGTTGCTGGCACTGCTGCTGCATCCAATGCTGCCGCAGAGCCCAAGGGATCAGCAGCTCGTGCACCAGGAGCACTGGGAGAGTTGTTGTTTAGGCTGCAGGCAGAGAGGCAGGCTGCTGCCAGTCTGCAGGCAAACTTGCAAACAGCGGCGGCCTTGCTGTAGGCACCAGTACCAATGTGGTTGCACTTTAAGGCTTGTGGGGGTAGTTAGGTAGCTTGTTCAGGCATCAGAGCCCAGTCCCACGGTTGTATTGTGTGCTTAACACATAGTGACATCGTCGACGGCATCAAAGCAGCATGGGATTTATACAGTCTCCTGGAATAGTACTAAGCGAAGTTAGTAGCACTTGTAAGCAGGCAGGGTATGCATATCGCAAAACACATACAACAGCGCATTGCCAGAGGATCTTGAAAAGCTGCAAGTGTATGTTGTACAGCATGGTACACAGCATTTTTAAGCACTAACCAAACGCAAGCCTACATGGAGCAAACACACAAGGTGTGCGCACACGCATCCCTTCACACTTGATAACAAGACATGAACGCAACATCCATGCCTGCATAAGCAGCCCATACATGCATCGAACATTCTACACATCCAGTGTACACGGTACAAAGCTACCGCTCAAGCACCGACTCACACAAGCATACGCATTTGGTAATGTCCTCACCAATAAACCCAGCTCACCAGGGTACAAAGCTTATCAAGTTCCATGCCTGACACTCTCACAGCTATCGCTCCTGTTTGCACTTCCTATCACAACCAGCAGATTGTGCACTGTGCCTCACAGCCGCCCTTGCCCTCATAACATAGTACTAGCTCACTTAGTTGCACACAGGTGCACCTCACTCTCAGCATCACTCCACAACTTCGTAACCATATGTATACCATCAAGGCACAAGACACTCAGTAGCACAGCATGGTACTTGAAAACGCGGATATCGTGTTGGGGACAACCACTTTTGCATCTTCGCCTCGGCTCCTCAGATCCTTGCAATCTGCTGACCCAGCTGCAGAACGACCGCTGCGACCTGCGTGCACCATACAAAACAGTCCACAAAACCCACCCACCTCCACATCAGCTGGGTCACAGGCCTGCTCCATCGCCTCACTATTTTGTAACCAGCCCCCGCAAGTCGCCTGTCACCACCTACGCCTTCCTCCTCCATGGCGGCGGGACGGGCGGGCCAGGCGCCTGTACTGCTTCTGAACATCCCTGCTTGACATGCCTCGCCAGGGATCAGAGTAGCCTGCAACAAGGAAACGTCACGGCATGATGCCAGCAGCCTTGTGAAGTGCCTTGCCTGTGCCACCTGGGGCTGCTGTGCTGAGGTATCCTGGCTCAGAGCAGGTGCGATACCCAGGTTACCCCAGGCCGCCCTTATGACAGCACCGTCCCCATGGAGAAGCAGGCGGAAAAGGGGCCTGCTCTACTTGCAGCTGATGTGGGGCTCGAGGCCTTGTGCAAGTGCCAGGGCCCCTTCACGCAGTGAATCATACATACCTGTGCTTGCCCACCCCTGGGGCTCCTTCTCGTCGCCTCCCATGTTGTGGTGCAGGATGTGCTTCACTGACTGCAGGACAGGCAGCCGGGAGCTTTGCCTGCTGCTGCTCCGTTTCCGCGGTGCCATAGGTGGAACCCAGCAAGCCCACGATCGTCCTCTCAAACTTGGCAGTCACGTTTGCATCTGTGCGTTTGCCCGTCGCACTGCAACGCATTGCTTCTCAATACCATCCCTCCCTGCACTTTCACCCTAGCGCACAGGGCTTCTGGCACAGCCTCCCACTTTACATCTAACGACAGCCCGTGCGCAGTGCCCTTGCAGAGCTCTCCTTACCGATATGACAAAGGCACCCATCGAGGAAGTTTGAAAGACACGCGCTAGGCTGGTGCCCTGCTGGGCAGCAGCATCTTGCCCCACCCCTGACTTGTCGGTAGGGGATCCTGCCACGTCAGCTGCAAAAGTCCTGCATGGTAGGGGGTGCACGTTGAGTCTGGCTAGTACATGTGCCCCTCATGCCCTACTTCACGACTAATACTTGACCAAACCTCATGGACCCAAGACTTATACCCAGGCAGGGGGCCTCTTGCCTCATTTACCCCGTGCAACGGTATGGGGTAAGAGTCAGAGCACGACAAAGGATCAAGGGAGGCACCGACTTTGGGCTAGGTAGCATTGCAAGAACATCCCTGGGTGATCAAACCCTAGGCAGAAGGTAGTGACAGCATGAGTAGAATGCCTAATAGCCCTAGCTGTATTTAATCCTGCTCAGTCTTGCTGTTGCCGAAACCCCAGCCCACCGACCTGCTCCGCACTTTGCCAGTAGTTCGAACTGCCGGTGTGCCACCATGTCCACTGCGCCTCAACCAACCAGCTTCCTCCTACACACAGAACTTTTGGCTGAGATGGGACGCTGCGAGTTGGGAGTGCTACGCAATGGTCACATTTAGGCACACATTTTTGTAGGCAGCCGCAGAAGGCGCATATACCACTCCGAAACCCCTGGCCCATGGGGGATTGTGCAAGCCCTCTGCCTTCATCGATCACCTGCTGCCCTTCCTGCGGGCTCCTCACACCTTGCCAAGCCTTGTTGTCAGCCCTGCAGCAGCAGGCCACTCCTACGGAGCGTCAGTGCCTTGCCGTCATGACTCTTGACGCTTCACTGCAGCCGTAAAAGTCCTACGGCTGGCTGTGTATGCGACCAGCCTAAAGTTTGCTGGAGGGGACCTGGCTGTATCTTTGAAGGCCGGATGCACAGCCAACAGTCGGTCTCACCCCACATTGACACTGGGTGAGCTGCCTGGTTGGGCACAGTTTTGCGGCACCCTTTGTCCGCATGGGAGGCCGTAATGTACCACGCAAGCCAGCCACTGCCAGCAAAGCGCAGACTTCACCAATAAGGCTGCTCAATCACACCCACATTAACCTGGCTATCTGCTCCATTCCTTGGATAGACTTACTGCACGGTGGACGCGTGCCTTCCGCCGGAGCGACAGGACGCGCTTGCCCTGGGTCCTGCTAGCATCTGGTTCAAGTGGCTCAGCTGGAGGCGGGCGTGATCCTCATGGTGTAGGATAGCCCCTGCAGGACCTCATGAGAAAGAAATAGATAAATACATACGCTCAGGCCTGCAGTAAAGCGTGAGCTGGAATTTTCAGTAGAGCCCAGACTGTTAGCTATTAAGAGCATCTCCAGAAGACGCACACTGTGAAGTAGACGAGCACCACCTGGGGCCAGAAAGTGCAATAGGGAGGCCGCCGCGTGGCTCCAAGCATCACTCGAGCGATTCTGGGCAAGCATAGCATTGGAGCTCCTGGCTGAGGCGCCCATGGTATGGTGGCTGGCAGGCACCCCAACCCCGGCAAGCAGGTACCCCAGCACAGTGTACCTGTGAATGGCATGGCCGTCCAGGTCCAAGGCACATCTGTGTTCTGCTGTGGGCGGAAGACCTGCCAGGCTGCCTCCGAGAGATACCTCCCAACTTGTGCTACACCTGCCCTAGGTGCCACTGCCAGCCGCCTTGCAGGCCTTCTGACTGGCTTCACCACTGGCCTTGGAGGGGGCCGGCCAAGGGTTAAAGGTGCACCTAGGGCCATGCCTTGGGCCGTGCAATCCATGAGCTGATCCAGGTCTCGTCCCAGCAGTGTCCCCTCTCCGCAGCTGCAGCACCCTGAATATGAAGCGCAGGTCAAGAAGAAGGTCAGCCTCTAGGTCGTGCCTGACAGATCGTCAGATCGCAGATCAGTGGGAGGGAACAAACCCAACCTTGCAAACAATTTCACCTTGGATGGAGAAGTCGAGAATTCTGATACACGGAAGTAGTCAGCACTTCAAAGTACTTTTCAGAAAGCCACAGAGCAGCTGTCCCAGGGGCGATAACCACGTCAGCCCCGGGCGGCCGTCAAGAAGGCTACCAGGTGAAGCATTTAAGTCTTGAAGCCACAGTATGGTGGATTGAGGCGCCGTACTGGGTCCTGGGCCAAGTGGGCACGATGGCGGCTGAGGGGTCCATAGAGGGCGAACCAACAGCGACCACCACTGTTCCGCAGATCAGCAGCTTCGCCTTGTTAAAGACGGAATTTGCTTGCCAAGCCATAGCAGGCTGTGATCAGCATTAAGATTTTCCCAGGTGGCGCTATAGGACTCTCACCGGCGCAACACGGTAACACGGTAAACCCTCCCGCCTAATAAGGGTCCTGCTCCACGCTGCAGCATGTTGTAAGAGCCAAGCTTTGCATGTCCATTGAAAAGCAACAGCCACACAGGCGATCTAGCAAAGCCAGTACCTGCTGACAGGGACAGTACCTCGAACAGTTGCACTGCCACAGGGCAGCACGGCGAAGCCAGCCCCGCAAACTCTATGTTTCAACGTCGAAACACCCAGCTGTATGACGAGCCAGGGCGGTGGCCATGACCCATGAAAGCCTCGGCGCATGGTGTCTTTGTGAGACAACCTAGTGCACTGCGACCATAAAGACGCCATCATAGACTCTGGTGAGTGGTGCCGAGAGCACACCTAAGCTCGTGGGGCGGAATGCTTCCCACTTGGTACCATGCAGATTATGTCACCACAGCTACCGTCTTTGGAATGCACGCGCTAGTGGAAACGCCAAGGCAGCTGCTGTGGTGCGCAGGAACCGTCTAACCCTCGGACAGCAGACGAGGTATTGCCAGCAGCCCTTGCCAGCGACTACTGAGTTTCTGCAGAGGCTGCAGCATGCTGCTGGCGTTAGTCCTGCTGTCTCTCAGCCTACTGGCGGTTGGCGTCACCCCAGCCAACCCCGAGGCAGTGATACTCCTTGAGATAGCGGGTGTCCTGACAGCTGGCCGCACTGCCGGCCTTATTCCCAGCTGGAACATCAGCACCGGCGGTCCGTGCAACTGGGATGGTATAGACTGCGACGACAACAACAACGTGGTTGGCCTGTGAGTGGCTGCCTGCTCCAGAGATGCAAGGGCGTGTGTCCCGGCCAGTGCACAAGCACTGTGAGCTCTTGGTTGCATTCGACTCTACCCTGCGTTCCACACCAGCAGTGAAAGGCTATCCTTCAAGAAATCACCAAGCAGTCAGGCAGGCAGCCTCTCAGCTCCCTGTGCTTTGTTCACCGCAGGCGCCTGCCACAGAGAAGCTTAGCGGGGTCCATACCCTCAACTGGCTGGGACCAGCTGGACGGTCTATTAGTCATCCAGCTCAGCGGGAACAACCTCGCCGGCAGCATCCCTGCTGACTGGAACCTGCCTCGCAGTCTCACAGACCTGGATGTGTCGGACAACCGCCTCAATGGGACCATCCCTAGCGCTTGGCAGCTGCCCAGTAGCCTGCAGCGGCTGTACCTATATGCCAATGACCTGACAGGTGAGTCGCAGCGCAGCAAGCCGGCTGCCGGCTGCAAAAGGGCCTCTAGGGGCACTTTTCATTTGAGGGCAGCCGCCGCGGGCACCATACTTCACTGCCTGCGTCAAGTGGCCTTCGTGCCAGGGGGAGCCTCTCTGCTTTCATGCCTGCACACGGTCTGCACACGGTCTGCACAGGGCATCCGCGCCACTGCCTGCACCGCCCAGCATCCCCTCTGCTCCTGGCCCCCGCAGGCACCATCCCGGCAGACTGGCCCCTCCCAGACTCCCTCCAGGAGCTGCTCCTCGCCCAGAACCGGCTCTCGGGGCCCCTACCGCAGCCCTGGGCGCTGCCCGCCTCCCTCCAGAAGCTGTGGCTCTCAGAGAACAGCCTCGGCGGCACGCTGCCAGGCAACTGGAGCCTGCCCAGCGGCCTACTGGCCCTGGAGCTGTTCAAGAACCAGCTGACTGGGTCCATCCCTGCCAGCCTGCAGCTGCCTAGTTCCCTGGTGAACCTGACGCTGTATGAAAACAAGCTGACGGGGCCCCTGCCGGGCAACTGGACGCTGCCGGCCAGCCTGCAGGTACGGGCCGGCGGGCAGGCAGGGGTGGTGTTGCTGAGACGCGGTGTGCTTTGTGGGTTGGGCCTGCAGGGTGGTGGTCGGGAGTTATGCTGGGGTTTGCTGAGCATGGGCAGGCTCTAAGTGTGTCCACACAGCGCCGGGTGACATCTGGAGGGAGCCAATGCCTGCTTCCAGCACCCACCCCTCTTGGCCTTTGTCTTACCCGCCGTGCTGCATTGTGCGCTTACTGCAACAGCAGCCAGCATGATCAGCGCGTATAAGATTCCACCCTCCTGTCATTTGTTAGCCCATCTTGCTGTGCTGGATGTATGCTAGTCCTTAGTTCCCTCATTTAAAGATCTCCTAGTGGCGCTTTTCTTGTTGCTTTGGTAGCGACCAGCTGCCAGTCAGTCTCTACTCCCTACGGTGTCCCCACCTTACCCTTCTTTGAAGTATATTTTTGTCCATGTATGTGTGCGCAGGTGCTGTTCCTGTACAGCAACCAGCTGACGGGCACGCTGCCCTCGCCCTGGGCGCTGCCCGCCACGCTTCGCCAGCTCAGCGTGGCGTTCAACCTCCTCCATGGTCCCCTCCCCTCCAGCTGGAAACTCCCGGAGGGACTCCAGGTGCTTAGCATGCTCAGCAGGATGCTTCGATAACGAGATGCTCGTGGCATTCTCTCTGTAGCTGAGGCCTGTGTCACACGCGCATGCTGGCAAGCCTGCGTGATGGGAATGAAGGACTGACTGTCACTTGTTTCTGCTCGCCCGTGCACTACATTTCATCTCTCCCACTCCGCCCCCCTCAGGACAACACCTCAATGCCCCGCAGGTGTTGGAGCTCCACAGCAACCAGTTTAGCGGCACCCTGGACTCGGCGTGGCGGCTCCCCTCAACGCTCCACCAGCTGGTTCTCTCCAACAACTCCCTCACCGGCAGCATCCCAAGCAGTTGGCCGGGCACTGGCGCAAGCAGCTTGGTCTACTTGGCTATGGATCAGAATGCCCTGCAAGGACCCATCCCCGCTGACTGGCAGCTGCCGGACAGCCTGCAGGTAGGGCGCGCTGCGCTGTGATGAGCCATGCTGTGCCCGCTCCGTCTAGTTGTGGTGGGCTGGCCGATTCAAACGATGCCAAGCAGGCCAGATCGGCCCTTTTCTCCGCTGTTGCAGACATGGGTGCCAACAGCCCGGCCTTGTGAGCGCCCTCCCTGTCCCTTCTGCCTTGCCACATGGTGCCAGATCCCCTTGCCTAGTTCCCATGGCCTGCAGGAGCTGGACCTGTCACTAAATGCGCTCACAGGAGACCTTTCCTGGGACCCCCCGTCCAACCTAACCTGGCTCAACCTCAGCTACAACAAGCTGAGAGGGCCAGTGAGGGCAAACTGGGCGCTGCCACCGGCGCTCACCACCCTGCTCCTTAACGAGAACAGCCTAACGGGCACGCTCCCGGCTGAGCTGGCGGTACCGGAGAGCATGCAGGACATAGAGCTGGCATTCAACCCCGATCTAGAAGGGTCACTGCCCTCCAATTGGAGCCTGCCCAACCTCAAAGTTGGGGTGTTCTTCGGGTGCAACTTCACAGGTGGGCTGCCGTGGACTCGTCGACTCCCTCACCAGGGTCTCCATGTGGGGACGGGCAGGCTAGAATCTGGCGTCGATGTGTGTTGGGCCGCAACCAAAGCTGAAAAGGTGTTGCTCTGTGGGCTATGCGCAACCTGTACCTGAGGAGGAAGGGATAATCTAGTAGAAAATTCATCAAATCAATAGTCAACTGTTTCGAGTCGTGCTTCCCACTAGCCGAGCGCATGAAGAACACGAGGCTTTTTGAAGCTGCTGGTCACCGCTGGGTGCGAGGCGGTACCGTGTGCTTAAGCAGGCGCTAACACTCCCCCCTCCACCTTTTCTGCAGGACCGTTGCCTGAGTGGAAGGTGCCTACCACCGCCAAGGTCGTGGCGCTGCCCCAGGCCGGCACCGGCTTCTGCGGGGAGGTGCCCACCACTACTCCCTACTACCAGCGGGGAGCGAGCAACGATACCCTGCTGGATTCTGGCCCCGGGGCCTTGCCCAATTGCACTGCCCCGGGTGAGTTTGGGGAGCGGTGGGCGTCGAAAGGGTTCCCACGCGGGGGAACGCAGCGCGGAATGGGTTGTCACTGTGGGAAGGGGGACAAGGGGCTGGCAGGGTGGTGGTGGCGGGGTGGTGGGAGAGGGACCCTTAGCGGTGGCAGGGTAGCCCTCCCTTTGTCGGTGGCGGTGGCTGGAATGGGGATTGCAAGGGACGGCAGGGCAGCTGAGTGCATCTCTGGGCCGGTCCAGAAGAAACGAAGAAGCCGAGGGGGCGATACAAAGACAGCCACTCACTGCTGTGTGTGTGCCCCGCTGCAGAGTGTACGGACTGCACTAACACCGACCCCGGCCAGCGGCTGGTGCTGCCAGCTGGCGGCGCCCCTTACTACACCTCCCCCTGCGCCACCAATGGCCCCGCCGGCGCCCTGGCCAAGTGTGCCACCTTCAACACATCTGGTACCAGGGCAGCCAGCAGCTGTGCTGAGGGCCAGTGTTACCTGGAGGCCAGCATTGACGGGGCTACCTACTATCTGCTGGACTTTGAGTGTGGCTCGGCCACCGCGGCCGCTGGGGCCTCGAACTTTGGAGCCCCTGGGGACGCCCAGTGCGCCACTGGTGAGTTGCAGCTCGGTGTCACATGCTGGTAAAGGTGCTAGGCAATGCGATGCAGAAAGGAGGTTGGGCATACTGGACTGACAGGGCTGCATGCAGTAGTGCTCATTGTCTTGCTCGAGGCCTGGTCCAGTAGGCCTCTCCTTTGTTGCGCGATGGAGCCTTTGGTGTGCCCTAGTGTCAACCTGTTGCCCATACCCCGCATGGGCATTGCCACCATCACAGCGAGGCGGGACGGCAATCAGCCACAAGCAAGGCTTGCTAAGCCCTGGCGTTGTCGATGGCTTGGCACTGCCTTGCCTCTGCACTACTGCGCCGGGTGGCCCTGCCATGATGTGCCGCATGGGCTGCAGTAATGATGTGCATCAGTATGCGCTGGCAATTGAAGCAAATAACTGCGGATAATGTAATACAACCCTGTACCAAGCCCTTTGGCCGCAAGCAGGTGGTGGCGGGGGAGGCGGTTCCAGCAGTGGCAGCAGCAGCAGTGGCGCCATCATTGGAGTGGCGGTGGGCTGTTCAGTCGCTGCAGGTAAGGCTCTCGTGCTCTTGTGCTCTCGTGCTGCAAAAGGGGGGGTGTCCGCAAGGCTGGTCCGATGCCTCACTGTGTTCCCTGTGGTTCTGCTCTGCCTTTTGTATGCTTATGTTCCACCTTGCTTGCAGTGGCGCTGGCTTAGGCAGTGAGAGACCAACATGCATGACTGCTACCTCCCAGGCATTGTTATTGAGCCTCCCACCTATGTTTTAGCGAGGTTCCTCAATAGGACTGTTCAATACCATCACCTGCAGTGGTTGCTGGCGCGGGCCTGTGGGTGTGGCTGGCACGTCGCCGGCGGGCAAAGAGGCTGGACGCCGAAAAGTCGCTGCCGCCTTCACCTCCCCTCAGTGAGTGCACGACTCTTGCTAGCGCAGATCCAACCTTGCCTGGGTGGGTTCTTTGTGTTTAGCAGTGGGAAAACTACACACCTGCTGCCTGAATGGCTGGTGTCGTTTTGGCCCGCCACAACTTGGCCAGACGGCCATCTCAGGCCAAGGCAACAGCTTCCAAGCCTGTGACTACAACCACATTCTACGTGGTGCCTTTCCTGTTGCCCAGTGTGTCATGTGTAGCGCAGCGTGTAGCTGTGACAGCCCAGGCCCCTGGACTAGCACAGGCAGGGGCGTATGTCAGTTTATAATACCTTAGGCTTGTGTATGCCTGTGGCAGCTCGACAGGCGCATGAGCATGCAAAGGGCCTTGACTAATGTATGAGCGAAGAAACTGCGTTGGAACTCGGTGCAGAGGATGGCTCTTTCACCTCACCCTTTGAAGCTGCTGACGAGTCATGGAAGGATAGCAACGGTGGCATCAAGGTGTTGAGGCGCACCGTCACTGACAGGTAGGCCGCTTTCTGTATGTGTCACTTTCACAGCATGCCCAAAAGCGGAGGTGGCCTCCTGTAAGCAGGTCTCCAGTGTCCGGCTTTGATGCGCTGTTGTTGTGACACCCCTCCCGTGGTTGTTTGGGATGCCAAGCCCAAGACAGCAGGGCATGTGCTGTCACCCAGCTACACTCTTGCACGGCTCTGCCGCGTCCAGTCGCATCAGTGGCTGTGTATGATTCGGCCTGGCCATCCACCTACTGAACCCCTGCAGTGCCGAGGGCGATCCCTTCACTCGCAACAAGAGTACCAAGCTGACCAATGGCAGCAGGTGCGCCTCCTTCGCCAGGTGGCTAGCCTGCGAGGACCTGGGGACGCCTTGCTTGCAGGCCAAGCTGTGCAATGCCTCGGTTGCGTTTGGTGGCGCTCTCCTCCGTTACTGCTGTTACGAGACCTGCCAGTTGACGCCCCTGCCCTGGAAAAGATAAATCGAAAATGAGAAAATGCGTAAGGGATCTCTGCTGCAGCCGTGCGGGGAGTGCTGCCACGGACCAAGTGATTGCCCTGGCTATGAGGGCCTCCCGATCAGAAGGTGCGTGGCATGATGCCCACCCTTTTGCTCTGGCTGGGGCTCAGGATGCAATTGCATGTGCTGTGTTGTAGTTTGCCGCTTTGGCATGAAAGCTCGCCCTTTTCAGGGTACGGCCTCTGCCACTGGAGCAGCCTCATCCAACCTACCTCACACCTGCAATGCCTCTCAGCTAAGTCCCGCAGGCAGCGGCGTGCCTCAGTCTGACTGCCGTCTCTTTCCTCCCTATCTCCTAGCAGGCAGCGGCGGGCTGACGGTGAGCCCCCGCCAGATGAGCAGCCGGTCCAGCCTGAGTGCTGACCTCAAGCTGTGGGAGGTGGACTTCAACTCCCTGGAGCTGGTCAAGCAGATTGGAGAGGGCTCCTTTGGCAGGGTAAGCGGGCAGCATGCTTGCCCTGGAACCCTTGCTGGCATAACTGGTCAAGCCTGGAGCTAATGCGCACTGGAAAATATGCTTTGTTGAGGTGTAGATTTACTATGCCTGGGTTGGCCACGCCAGATGGGAGGGTGGTAGACAGAGTGAGCTTTAGGCCTGCAAGTGTCGGGAGGGGGAGAAGAGTGGGCATGGGAGTGTTGTGGTAACGCCAGGTACACCGGGGGGTGGCATTTGCTATTTGTTTTTGACGCTAGGACTCTGACATGTTAGATCCGTGGTGAGATGGTTGTGAAGGGAGTCCCGCTTGCCAGACTACATCGACCGCTGGTGCGCAGGTGGTCCATGGTGTGCTGACTAATTTATATGCCTAAATGCTGCTTACTAATCATATGACTACACGCTGCTGACAAATCAAATGACTAAACGCAGGTGTACATGGCCAAGTGGCACGAGCTGCTGGTGGCTGTCAAGATCCTGCTCAGTGCCTCGGGGGAAGACATGACAGAGGAGGGCATGAAGCAGGCGCTGACGCTGTCAAACCCGGTGCTGGAGAACTTGCATAAAGAGGTGTGTGAGAGGCTGCCTGAGGTGCTCTCTGTGTGTGGGGGTGCGTGCGTGCGTGTGTGAGGGAGGGGTGGAGGTGGGGGTGGGGGGGCGTTGGCGGCGGTTGCGAATGAGGGACTTAAGCTTTTTGGCTGGGCTGGGAAGCTACTGCCGGGGGGGGCATAAAGGAGGTATCAACCTCACATTACCTTTGCTGGAGGGATGGCAAAGGTGTGGGGTATATGGCCGCACGGGAGTCAGGATATCATGTGCCAGGTACGGGCATATTCCATGCAAGCGTGATAGCGGACATGTGGCTCCCAAAGAACTTGGGTGTCGGCCCCTGCCCGCGTGCGGTACACCCAGCAGTACCCGTGGTACCGCCCCTGATGCAGGCGGGCATGATGGCTGCCATGCGGCACCCCCACATCGTGAACTTCCTCGGCGTCTGTCCCTGCCCGCCCTGCGTCGTGACCGAGTACTGCTCTCGAGGCTCCCTCACCGACGTGCTGAAGCAGGCCAAGCAGTCGCCTGCAGTGGCAGCACGGCTCGACTGGTACCAGCGGCTGCAGATGGTGGGTGGGATCTGTGCCTGTCAGCAGCATGCAGCAGTGAGGCTTGTATTGGGTTGTGGGTATGCAGATATTCGTGGGGTACTGCATGGATGTTCTTATTCACCCCTGGCGACCGTCAAGAGTCCGCCCTTAGGGATAAGACTCTTGCCCGAGTGCAAGCAGGGCTTGCCCACCACCTCGATACCCAGTTGCAGTACCTACGCAGTACCTGTGTGCAGTACCCCGGGTCCGGTACCCATTGAGCACCTGCCCCCTCCCCTGGCTGTGCGCACATGGTTGGATGCCTGGTTCTCACTATGGGTGAATCATAACCTCGGTCTAATGGGTCCTTCAAAGTGCACTATGCTGACCATGGGGTGCCTCTGTGCAGATGATGGATACCGCCAAGGGCATGCTTTACCTTCACTCCCACAAGCCCCCCATCATTCACCGGGACCTCAAGAGCCCCAACCTGTGAGTGCTGCGCTCTGCGCCCCATGGCTTGCTACCCATCTGACACCTCACCCCTTTGATCGGCTGTCTCTGGGCAGGGTCCGGCGTGCCAGCGGCTAGCTTTGCAGATTTGGGAGCAGTGGCAACCTTGTACTGTACACCTGTCGCTCTGTCACCTGCCATGGGTGGCAGGCCATGTATGTCGTGGCAGCCGCCGCGTTCTTGAGTTGCGGAGCTGTTGGCTGCTGGCAAACCAGCCGCCTGACATGCTGTGCTGTGCTGTGCTGTGCTTTGTGTGTGCCTTCTTCCAGGCTGGTGGACGTGCCCTGGCGGGTGAACGTCAGTGACTTCTCAACCTGTCTAACATCTTGGAGGACATGGCCTCGCTTGTCAGTACCTGCCACCATTACTAATTGGTACTTATATCATTGCAGGCTGGTGGACGTGCACTGGCGAGTCAAGGTCAGCGACTTCAACCTGTCCAAGATCCTGGAGGACACGCTGCTGCTGAGCAGCGCGCAGGCCACCAACCCGCGCTGGCTGGCGCCGGAGGTGCTGGCAGGGGCGTCAGCAACCATGTGCTCGGTGAGTCAGTTGTGACTGATATTATGTCATGTATTATTGTATTATATAAGGTAGTATAGCATGGTATAATATATTATGGCAGTTGCGTGTATTATGGCAGTTGCGTGCATTTGTTGCTTCGCATTTGGGTGAAAGCCTGTTGGAGCTAGGCATGGGTATGGTAGAGGAGCTGCTCCTAGCTTTGTTCCTGAGTTGTTACCGGGGCGTAGCTGGTTTTAATGCAGTGAACTGCCAGGGAAACAGGTCCGACCACGTTCCCCGCATGAGGGCAGGCCTACGCTTCATGGACGCATATGTGTCTGTCAGACCCAATGGACGAAGGACTTGTATGCGCGTGCTCTGCAGGATGTGTATTCCTTTGGCGTGGTGCTGTGGGAGATGATGACCTGGAAGATTCCCTTTGCTGAGGAGAATCACTGGCAGGTGAGTACGGGTATCCCAGCATCCCCAATCGATGTGGTCTACAATGCCGGGGCCTGCATGTACCGCAAAGCACGGCAGGCACTGCCTGGGGATGATGCTTTTGTGGTTTGGGCGGAGCAGGAATGCTCTGCACGCTTTGCCAAGACGACCGATAGTGCGCAGAAAAGTGCTAGTAGACCTGACTGACCAGTTGTTGTGCCCGTGTGTTGTCACCTGCAGCTGGTGCGCTTTGTGGCTGATGGAGGCCGGCTTGAGCTTCCTTCGAGGGATCTGCTACCCGGCAGGGATACCGCGGCATTTGATGGACTGGATGACTACACTGCCCTCATCCGGAGGTGAGTTCCAGCAGTTATTAGCCTGGGTGGCAGGGAATGCGAACAGGGAGTGAGCTCATCTGTACGAACAGGCCTGGATGCAGAATGCGGCTGAGTCAGCAGTCATGTCATGGAGTTCTCCTCCTTGGTGTCTCTGGCTTAGGCCTACTGCCATAGGAGGTGTAGTGCAGCTTGGCCAAGCGATCGCAAAAGTAGATTCCTAGCCTGTCAAGCAGTGTCGATCAACCCTACAGAAGCCACATCCACCTTGTACATACCAGTCTGCTGCCAGACCATGGCAGAGGGCTGGCTTGCTCTTTTGTCACGCAAGAAGTCGTGTTTATACCTGTTCAGGTGTTGGGCTCAAGCCCCCGAGGACAGGCCTACTTTCCAAGAGATAGTGGATGCTCTGAGGTAAGCCCTCCTTGAGTGCATACCTGTGTCTAGTGCCATCGCACCTATGTCTTCGCCCTTACTCAAATTTACTCTGCTAAGTGGAGCGCAACGGCTGGAGTCTTTTGCACAAGTGTACAACTGTGCACATTGGTGTCTTCACAGCTGCATTAGTGTAATCTGCAGCTTGGTCATAGCAGCCTTTGGGTTCATGCCTTCAGCATACAGCTGTGCACACTGGCCAGTCCAGCTATCTATGCCAAATATGGCAGCCCCAGCTATCCTCTCAGAGGGGATGTTGTTGACTATGGCCTGCCGCTGCCGTTTGCAGAGACATGATGGCGAGGGCTTCCCGCCTGCGCTCCGGCCCTGGCGGCCCCGTGCCCCGGCCCTCCAGCCAGCCTTCCTCTCAGCCGCAGTCCCAGCTCCCCAGCGTTGGCAGCAACGGGGTGGGGAGCAGCGGCAGCGCCAGCAACCTTGCAAGCCCCGCCCTGCCTGGTGCAGGCCACAGCCACCAGGCATCGGATTCCTCTCTTGCTGGCGGGACGGCCAGCTTGGCGCCCTCCATGCCAGGGAGTGTCTCGGCCCAGCAGGGCTCCGTAGCCTCCACAGCAGCTGCGGCCCTGGACTCTGCATCGTCTATTACCTCCCCTGCACGGCCGGCCCGTGCAGGAGTGGCCCCTGCCCTGGACTCAGCATCGTCTGGCACTTGATTCGGGAGCTTGATTCTGCTGCTTTGGTAGCCTGAGGCGTCTGCCTTCTTTGCACTTTACAAACACTCCATGGTGTTCTGTTCTTAGCCTGTATGTCACTCTGATCTTCCTTGGCAGTCTTTCTCGGCAGTGTTGGTGTTTCACAGCCCTCTCAGTCCGGTCATCCATGAGTCTTAGTTCCTTTGGCAACGTGTGTGAGATAGACCTGCTCCAGCACTGCTATCATATCATTTGTTGTGGTAGCATGGCTGCTCTTCCCTCCAGTGACTGGGCTGGTAGCCTGGTGAGGCTTTTCGAAATGAAGAACCGCATCTTGTCCGGTGCTGCTGTTTTGAGGGTTGTTTTGGTTTGTTAGTTATAAAGCAAGTTTCAGTACGTTAGCCGATCTCTGACGCGAGCTGGGCGGCGGGCTCCTATGGCCGTGCTCCTGGGGGCGTGCCCCCTTGCAATTTGGCCCCTGACATAGGATCAAATCATAGCATGTTGGCACAGTGTTGCTATGTGGTTCATGCATGGGAACATGCAGCATGTCATGCGCGTGTCTACATCTTGAATCATGATGAGGGACTATATACACCACGTTGATGAACAGCTGGTTATAACCAGGGCCGATCCCAGCACTTGCAGGGGCATGTAGTAATATATATGGTTGCCAGTTTGCCATCCTAATACCACTCATTGATAGAAGAAGGCTAAGGCCACAGTCGACATATACTGAGTCCCATGCATGCTGCCAGTGAAAGTAAACCGACTATCAGCAGCCCGCCCACTGTGCTGCACGATGCTGGTCACTTGTGAAGTGCTGTGCCAGCTACCCGCACTCCCTGGCATGTCGACCAACGTCGCCAGCGTAGCAAATTGGACGGTAAGACCCAAAGCATCCCTGCATCCAGTGTCAGCACATTTGACCCCTGATTCTCCCTTATGGCCAGCGCACACTCTTTCTCCCCATGCTATACAGTTGCAAGCCCGCATCTCGCCCGGCGGCATTGGCTGGCTCCAGTGGTGCGCCCTTCTGCAAGGAGGGCGTTCATGACAGGCACTGGCGCTGGCTGTGAAGGGGATGTTCGCAACTCTTGTCTGCTGCCGCTCCCGCTGGCAGGAGGATCTCCACACCACCTCTAACAATGGGAAGCAACCGCCACAATGCAATGCAGTCCCCCATGCCTGGCAGCAATGTGGGAGTGCTTTGACAAAGCCATCATCCGGCGCTGACACTGGCCTTTCCTGCCAGCAGCAGCTGCTGCAGCAGCCTGGCCCTGCCACCACCCGCTGAACATTACTGACTCTCCTTCGCCTACCGTGATGCCTCGCTTTGTAGGTAATTTCCCTTGCCCCCTTCTGCTCTCATGCCTGTTGCTTGCACTCAGTGGGCAGGCTGCCGTTGCATCGGGCAGGCGTCCCAGAGAGTGTCATTTGGGCTTCGCAACCCAATCCTTTCCAAACTTGCCGCTGGTACGCCTAGCAGTACGCTGGGTGTACAGCCTCTGCCACTACCCGCTGCAGCATGGCCAGCTGCCCTGCCAAACTGGGCAGGCCAGTCACACGCTGGCAGCTGCTGTGTCCCAGGCGAGACGGGGTATGCGGTGGTCATAAGTTGTTGAGACACACCAAACCCACAGCCTGCAGCGTCTGGGCTTGCATAGCCCCGGAAAGAACCCTTCAAGGTTACACATCACCATGCACCAGGGCATGATGGAGGGCAGTACAAATGAAGGACACCACCTTCCTGAGAGTCTTCTGCTGGTGATGCTGTGGTCAGGCTAATGACTTTTCTTAACATCACTGCAACGCTACACTACTGCTGAGAGCAGCTGACAAAGCTTCTACTCCCATCTCACCATCAGGCTAGGCGCAGGCTTCGATCCTTACGCCCCCCTGGTTTTATACCCTTCCTTCCAGCTATACCTGAGTTATAAGCTGTGATCAAGTGCCTAGCGCTGGTACTGGGACCCGTCATCAGTGTAGGCAGCAATGTCGCGAGGCAGCGGCGCAGGCTATGATAGACATATCACGATCTTCAGCCCAGAAGGCCGGCTGTACCAAGTTGGTGCGTGCAGGGCAAGTAGGAGGGCTGCATTGTCTCAGATCACTTGCTAGCCTTCCTGTTAGTACTTGTAGCCCCTTGGGCCACTGACACAGAGGAGCTCACGACACTCCTTTGGGTTCCTACTGCTGATGAGCCCGCGTGGGCGCGGTTCTTGCAGAGTATGCTTTCAAGGCAGTCAAGTCTTCCGGGCTGACCAGCATTGCCGTGCGCGGGGTGAACGCTGTGTGCGTTGTGACACAAAAGAAAGTGCAGGTACGTTGCAGGTCTGGTGCGGTATCTGGGCCTGTCCGGCAATCACACTGCTTTCTGTTGAGGGTCTGACAGTGTGGTGCAAGGCTTTGCCAACTGCCTGGACGGACCTGGGTATGGGTGCGTTCTTCTGCACATGCTGCCCGTAGCTGTGCTGCGCGTTGCTGAATCCCGAGTGAGTGAAGGGGTTGCCTGCCCTTCCCTTTGCAGGACAAGCTCATAGACCCTGGCAGCGTGACACATATCCACAAGGTGCGGTGTCACACATAGGCATCTTTTTGAACCCTGCACCAAGCTTTTGATATGCTGTCATTGCAGTGCATGATGAGCAGTGCAGAAGATTTCCAGAGAAGTGTGCAGCAGAGCCAGGCTCATGCTTGGATGTATTGTGTCGTCTTTGCAGATTACTAAGACGATCGGGATGCAAGTCACTGGCCTTCATGGTGAGTCATTCCTGCTCGCCCAGGGCCGGGTTCCAGAAATGGATGTGCGATGAGCCCTGCCGCAGTGCTTGTGTGACTCTGGTAAGGAGCGGGGACGCTAGGCTTCTGATGCTTTACGTGACTCTGCTATGGAGCGGGTATGCTATGTTTCTGGTGTGAGCCTCAGCCCGGTTTCAGGGCTCCTGAACATCAGGAGCACTGCTCGTGTGGAGGCAGTGCTTAGTTGCTGGTTTGGAGGGGTGAGGAGAGCAGCCTGCTAGATGTATGGCTTTCCAGCGGTCGCTCAGTGTTCCAGGTAATGATGCATTTGTTACGTGCATGCAACACGCTGTCTCTGAGGCTGAAATCATGGATGAACATCACGAAGTCACCTTGTTCCTGCGTTCCCTTGATATTAGCTCCTGCCCGGGATCTGTAGCCACTGGTTCAAGGTGCGAGCGGGGGCATCCGGGCAAACAATATGCCATATACTCACTTTTGCAAGCCTGGCAGGGGATTTGGTCGCTGGGGACTTGGTTGCTGGCGATAAAGGCTAGAACGGAGGCAGCTGAATACCACACTGTGCTGCTATTTGGGTGTCTTCTGCCTGCAGGGGATGCACGTTCGCTGGTGCAGAAAGCGAGAGCAGAGGCAGCCGAGTTCCGCTTCAAGTATGGATACGAGATGCCGGTAGATTTCCTGGCTCGGGTGCTGGCGGACCAGTCGCAAGTCTACACACAGGTGACATACGCCTCAGCTGTGTCTACTGTGTGTGTGTTTGGGGGGGGGGGGGACCTTGCGCATTGTGTGTTGACGAGCATGCTGTAAGATGGGAGCGGGCTTGGGGGGTCTGCACCTTACCCGTTTCTCTTGGTCGTTTCGTTGGCAGCACTGGGTTGCATAGAACTGCCTATTGCGTAAGTACCCAGCATGTGAGCACTTGTGAGAGGATGAAAGGTTACTTGCCCCCTATGCCAGTGTTTGTTTGGCGAGGACTAAGCCTTCCTGTACAAGTAAGCTGCTGCCCCATATACCTTTGTACGACTTTGTTCTGCAGCACGCCTACATGCGGCCGCTGGGGGTAATCCCTATCATACTGGGGATTGATGAGGAGAAGGGCCCCCAGCTGTTCAAGGTGGACCCTGCTGGCTACTTTGTTGGCTACAAGGTGGGTGCCCTTGTGGCTCATGCTGGTGAGGGTGCTTGCTGTGGTTGTTCCCGTCGAACCTTGGTTTCCTCGACATGGTAAGCATGACTTCATATAGGACAGAGGTGCTGAAGCTGTGGTGCAAAGTGCTGGCAAGGTGCGTGTTAGGTCAATGTCAGCGTCGGATCGACAACCATGGTTTGCCTATCGTCAGTCCATCAGGCTTCTGCAGTAGCATTAAGTTTGGTTCCTCAATTTAGCTCAGTGAGGGCCATGCCTCCTTGGTATGTGGGGCCCAGAGCATATTCCCTTCCCAGCCCTTCCAGCCGATTTAACACAGGCAACGCTCCGGTGTCCTGGCGTCCCGCATTCATGCCGGAGCCGGGAGGTTATCATACCATGACACAGCTCCATGAGTGATATTTGATGAGAGCATGGTGAACACTAGTTAGGTGTGACTGGTGCCTTTGGTGTCCAGGACCAGGAGGCCACCGACTCTCACAAAGTTGGAACTGAAACAATGCAACGACAATGATACACCTACTGGCCATCCCTTGCCTGATGCAGGCCACGGCCTCCGGTGCCAAGGACCAGGAGGCGATAAACTTCCTGGAGAAGAAGTTCAAGAGCAGCCCCTCGTACAACACAACAGAGACCGTGCAGCTGGCCATCTCAGCGCTACAGGTGAGTCATGACCTTTACGTTGTGCTTCCCAAGGGCGCTGCAAGTCCTGTCAGTCCTGTTGTGGGTGCTGCCATGGGTCTGGAAGGCTTGCATTCCATCAAGCCTCAGCTTAAACACCTGCTGCCCCTTTCTTCTTGCCACTACCTCCCAGCCACACCTGCTCTCTGGGGCAGACTCGTGATGCACACGGTGTGGCTAGTCTCCGCACTGCCAGCGGCAGAAACAGGGTAGCTTTCAGGCAGCTTTGCAGTTCATTGTACTTGTGCCTGTCCTTGTGGGGGTCTGCAGCATGTGCCAGCGGAGGGCCTGAAGGCAGCAGACATGGATGCCGCTTAACATGACATGACTAATGTGGTTTCGTTTGGTGCTCGCAGCATGTGCTGGCGGAGGACCTGAAGGCGGCAGACATCGAGGCTGCTTTGCATGACTCATACAACAAATGACTAACGACATGACTAACATGACTTCCTTCTGTGCCCGCAGCATGTGCTTGCCGAGGACCTGAAGGCGGCAGACATCGAGGTGGGCTTGGCGCGGGCAGATGATGGAGGCTTTTTCAGGTGAGGCAGTGGCGGGTGGCAAGTGCGTCACTTGGGTCGTTTAGCAGCGCTGGCTTCTTGTGTACGTAAGCTGGGATAGCTGTGGTGCTCAAATACTCCAACATCCTAGACCATATAATACTAATGTGGTTGACGCGTCTTGCTGCCCACTGTGAGACGTCCCCCCGTACGTGGTGGGAATGCTGTATCAGGCATCTTCCTGGGCAGCATGAAGGGCTGTAGGTGGCTTGGACCAGCTGTCCCTGCTCCCCTCCAAGATGCCAGCATGCAACACTTGCTGACAGGGAGCCTCCCTGGTGTGGCACATGCCCTTCAGGGTCCTGAGCGATGCGGACGTTGAGGAGCACTTGATTGCCATCAGCGAACGAGATTGAGCGGGAGCTCGTGGCAAGGACGAACCTACAGCCAAGCTGCCGGCAGCCGCAGGTCCACTTCCCTACCGGCCTGCCTAAGGAGACTCCCAGCTCAGCGGGACGGTGTATCTCATGGCAGCAGCGGTGACCGCGGTGTGCCATTTCGACTGGGTATAGATTGGACAAGGCTAGAGCAAGCTGGTGGCTTGTGGTGGGACACCAAAGGGTGCAGTGGGTGGCCGTTGGGTTTCAGAGGGTCACTCGGCGTGGCGCTGGCCAAACAGTGACGCCAAGTCTACGGTTGCTGGGACGATTGAGCTGGCGCTAGCAGGGATGCTGGCATGTAATGGTACCTTGGAGACGTGTTGGTTAGGTCAGAGCATATGAAAAGTCGTGGAAACGTTGACAGTGGGAGGTTTGCTTGTGTATGGGTAGGTGCCAAGCAGGTATATGCTGCCAAGATAGCCGGGGATGGGGGACAGTGGAGCCTTATGGGTATTGTGCACGCGTAGATGCGTGGTATGCATGACATGGTTAAGTGCCTTGACAGGCTGCGTGGCTCCTTTGGGCAGCATCACAAGGTCTAGGTCTGGTGACCCAGGCTTGAAAGGCCATCCATTCCCACAGCGCATCAGGGAATCTGGTGCTCTTCAAGCAGCACAGGCATCAGTACCGCTTAACCTCACTCTTTGCCGCAAGGGCAGAACAGGAACTATGCCAGTCAAGAAACAACCATCTCAACACCATGCAAGCAGACACCATCACCACACCGGCCGGACCTGTCAGGCCTTCATGGACAGTCAGACACTTCACACAATCTCAGCCTCTCTTGGAAGCGGATGGCTCCAGGGCCGCTTCCATCTACCTCACCATGCAAGTGTGTCCCAGTTCTCACATGCATGCATGGCCTGCTGAGCACCCATGGAAGCTAAAACTACCAGGATATGCTGGCTATAGCTGTGCCAGCTCTGCCAACAGGTCCAGTGGGTCTTAGCCCCTGGACATTGAGTCATGGATTAGGCACTCGCAGCCTCCCAGCTGCTCCGCCCGCAAGCCCTGTACCGCACCTGTCCCAATGTACCGGTCATAAGACAGTGCAATACCCAAACGCTTCTGGGCAGCCCCAAATCAGGCGACAAGCTGCTGCACTACCATGCCGTCAATGTCAACCACTCCGGCACCAGTCGCGATGCACGTTCGGCAAGGGTGTTTCCCTGCCGGCAAATCCAAAACAGGCCCCCTCGCTTTCCCCCTTCGATGCTCGACCAGCTTGGCCTACTGGCTGTACTTTTGTCAGTACGGGTTGTACCGCCCCTGCGCCTTGAGCCGCCGGATTCTACCCGCGTCCTCCCCCTCATCCATCTGCATCCTGCCAAATCCATCTTGGTCGCCGGCGCCATTCTGGCCGCTGCTGCCCTGCCGGCCGCCGAGGCGCTTGAAAACCGAGCTGCTGCGGTTGCCGGCACCACCCTGGGGTTGGTAGCCCATGTTGGGGACGATTCCCGCCTGGGCCGCTGCAGCAGAGGGATCCAGGGGGTGTGAGAAGCTGGGCCTGAGCATGGAGTGATGTACCTGGTCAAAGGCTGGCTGGCTGGAGTTTGGATGCACCCTGTGGAACCAATCTTCACCGGTTAACACGAATGCTGGTCTGGCAAGGGCAGCAAGCGTGAGGAGGACACAGCTGAGACGCACGCCACTTCGTCTAGAAAAGGGGGGAGAGATGTGCTACTTTAGCAAGCCATAAGAGATGCCAGCGAAATTTCCTCAACGGACCCCACTTGCACCTCCCCTCTAGGTCCCCTTGCATGGGCCTAGGGATGCAACAAATGCAGCAACTCCACAGCCGTCCCCTAGCCGTCACCCTGCTTAGCCTCCTAGGCAAGCCAGACGGGTGGCACACCCCAGGCCCTCTACTGAGAGCTTACCTGCCGCGTTTGAGGCCGCGGTTGCCGCCGCCGCCGCGGAGCGGTTGGGGTTCTGGAAGGCCTGCAGCAGCTGCCGGCCGCGGGTCATGTGCTGCGGGCCCTTGCTGGCAATCACCTGAAGCACACACACACACACACACGCACACAAGTTGAAGGAGAGTGGGGCACCTCTCTCCTCAGGGGCAGTTTCTCTTCTTGCTGGCAAGCAGGGTCGGGGACGGTGCCACCCCTGCACCTGGGCGATTGATCCAAGCAGCCCCAGGCCACCCGCTGATGCCTTGGTGCCGATGCAGCAAGCTAGTATCCATTGCACATTACACAACAGCAGAGCCTTGCTGCCGATGCAGCAAGCTAGTATGCTGTTCTCACCACACACCAGCAGCGGGTTATCACCAACTAACAGCCCACCCACCCACACGTGAGGCTTACACTTACCACGCCGTCAAAGTAGCGCATCAGGGCTCTGCCGTCGGTGATGGACCAGTCGCCTCCCTCCACGGCGCCGCCGGGTGCCGTGATGCGAATGCCGACCACGTTGAGGGCGTCA
>BBXU01002123.1:0-39753 GCA_001598975.1 Parachlorella kessleri
AGGAACACATGCCTGAGCATATACCATGTACATGAAACACCCGGATGAGGGCTGTGTATCTTACATCGTATAACAGCGAAGAGCTGAAGGCTTCTAACTAAAAATGCAATAAAATGCTGCTCTTCGACGCAGCTGGCACCCGCCACACTGCTGTCCGACCCCTTCCTGTCACGTGCATTTCCATCTTAAATGCAATCGATTACTTAAGAAATTAAAAACTATCCGACCAACCAAGGAGGCTACTGTGGTGGACTGCAGCGGTGATGCAGGTTGGAACTCTCTGCACTGGGGCCAGTGGTGCGACTGCCGTTGAGGATACTTGCCAGCACCGCCAACATGGCGCTGCAGTGCCCCTGACACCCACCGTGTACCAGCCGCCTGTGGTGAGGGTGATGTCGCCAGAGGGCGAGACCCGGACGATGTCTGTCTCCTTCAGCCGGAACACCACATCGCCGCTCGGCTCCTCAATGAAGCAGCTCTGGTACTGCAAGTGGTAATAAGTGAGGAGGCTAGTCAGCCGACGGTTAAGTGACTTTGGTACTGCAGATGTTGCTGATAAAGGAGGCTCACGGAGGAGGATAATAGAGGAGGCTAGGAGGCGCAGTTGAGCGACTTGTGGCAGCGACTTCATCTGGCGGTACCCTGTCACACTGGCTAGGCTAGTAAGCAGGGGTACAGCCATAGAGCCTGCAGCCGGATCGATGGTACACGGCTGGGAGCTCTAGAGCTCCACAAGCCAGGTGCTGGGTATGCGGGCATCGCAACGAAGGGCGATATATAATGTGGTATCAAAGTGGTATGTAGAAAGGTGCAAGTGATATGCAGCACTACAAATGTGGACCAACACATTCTTCAAGCCCCCACTGATGCCCAACAGTAGTGGACTCCCAATGCACACACACCACCACTTGCAGGCTCCTCACCCTGCGGTAGGCGTCAGGCAGCCCGCCACCACCATTCTTAGGCGCCCCACCCGGCCGCCGCCCCTGCTGCTGGCCCCCCTGCTGCTGCTGCCGCTGCTGCACCGCGGCCTGCTGCCGCTGCCGCTCCTGCTGCTGCGCTGCCATAGCCAGCTGCTGCTGCTCCAGCAGAGCCAGCTCCTGCTGCTGCTGCATGAGCAGCATCTTCTGCAGCCGAAGCTCCTCCAGCGCCAGCCCTGCAGGCCCGCCCATGCCAACTCCAAGCCCCATGGGGCCACCACCCAGTGGCCCAGCCAGGCCCCCAAGGCCTGGGCCTCCCAAGCCAGGGCCGCCAAAGCCAGGACCGCCCAGAACGCCGCCCGGCCCCAGCGGCAGCGCTGGGCCACCGATGCCGCCGCCGAGGGCGCCGGCGCCGCCGGTGATCGTGCGGCTCACGCCTCCCGCCATGGGGCAGTCGCGCTGCACGTGCCCCATCTGACCGCAGTTGAAGCAGGGCCCGATCTGGCCGCCAGGCCCACCGCCAGCCGCCACCGCTGAGTTGGGGCAGTCGCGCGCGATGTGCCCCGGCTCACCGCAGTTGAAGCACACCTGGGCACCATTGAAGCCACCGCCGGGCCGCTCGCTGCCCTGAACCTGCAGCTTGCATGGACAGCCCCCACTTCGCTCCCTGTGTGGGAACTTCCCTTCGATAGGCACCGCTGGGGCTACAAGCTCAGGCCAACCACTTCCCCAGGCGGGTATCTAGCCCCAGGCCGCTCCCTGGGCATCAGACCACGGTATGCAAGGTCCAAGCACGTACTGCAGGCTACACTCCTCACCTGCCCTCGGCCCCTGCCGCGCTGGGCTAGGTACTGTTGCCTCCTGGCTGCACCACCGTCGAACCTGCCTTGTTGCATAGGCCGCCCCTCGCCCCTGCAATTATCGCGCTTTGCACCAGTCAAATGGATAGCGACGAGCAGGCCCTGTTGGCAAGGGACCGGCAGCATCATGATGGGCAGATCCCAGCTGGCAACCCGCACCTGAATCGTCCTCCTCTGCCCCTGGGCGCATGCTCGTGCCGGTTTTCGCTGATAAGATCGTCCAGTGACATATAGAGCCCCTTGGGCTCAGCATCTTCCTCAGCCATCCTCCAATCCTACCCCAAATTCGCTGTGAGGGCAGGGAGGGAGGGCATCCTCCGGGGAGTCTGAGATTTAGGAAAACGAGCTGTGCGGGCGGGAGAGTGCCTGCGTGGAGAAGCTTGGACTCCCCCTGGTATCCCTGGGTGACGCGACACGTCGCATTGTGGTTTGATTGCGATACACGAGTGGTAGCGTGGCCCTTGAAACCTCAAGTGCAGGAACCATCATGGCCACATGTCTAACATCGCCAGCCTTCGCAGTTGGCAGGTTGACAGGCCGGCAGCAGTGCAGGAGACCGTCCAGTTGGACACCGGCTTACCTTCCCAGGCAAGTGGACCACTGGCAGCTACACAGTCTTTGTGCTGTGGGTTTGCTAGCCCGCCCTGGGTGCTCAGCTGGCAGTGTCCGCGTTTGCAGCCTTCACCAGACGAAGAGGTTAATTTGCAAGACGGGCACAGAGCCGAACTCCACGGAAGACAAGCAGTCAACGAACGCCCCTGCCACGCAAGCCAACAAGCCAGGTGCGGTTGAATTTCTCGCTGGGTGTGGCACACTCCCTGTGTGTGGAGCCCTGCTACAGCTCACGCTACCTTGAGTGGAGTGTGGCATATCCCACGTGGTTTTCTCTTCTGGGCTGTGGATGAGATGGGGTTCTAACAGATGTAGCACCTGCAGCCCCCCCCCCCCCCCCCCCTCCCGAAACCGTGACTGCTCTGCCCCATGCAGCTTCTCCCGCCCCAAGCCAGAAGCCTCAACTCGCCAAGGGCCAGGGGACTGCTATTGTGACGGGCGCCATTTCAATCATATTCGGGGTGAGCGCAGGGGAAGTATGGGGCCGCGGTGACCGCTTGTGACGTACATGGAGCCCGAACCAAAGAGCGCAGCGCCGTCAGACATATGATGCAATTGATGAACTTGCTTTTCAAGAGATTTGGAAGGGCTGCCTTGAACCTTTGGGACCTGCATGCGATTGTGGCAGCTGGCTGCAATATCCACATCCCTGCGTTAGTTAGTTCAACAGCGGAGGGAGGAGTGGCTGTTGAACTGTACGTGCAGACATGCAGAAAGGGGTCCGAATGCAAAGCGCTTGCATCGGTTTGCATCCTGGGTGCAGGTGCTGTACTTGGCGCTTGTACAGTTCATGGATGTGCGTGGCGGGGAGCTGCTACCACCACCTCCTGAGGCCTATGGCCCTTGAGAAAGTGCTTATCTGTCCAGCCTGGTGGCCCTCAATTTTTTTGGTGTACAGCTTTGCTGGCATTGGTGCCGTCCATATGGCAAGAGGACGTCCATAGGAATGTCTTGCAGTGCCCGGTCACCTTTGACTATAGTCGAGTATGGTGGCCTCTTGGCCATGCTGTTCTGGCTGAAGCCGGGTCACTGCCTTTAGCACAAGGCGAGAGTTGCAGCTCTCATGTGCTGAATCTGTTAAGAGGGTGCCAGGAGCGCTGGTAGTGTGCAGGAGTGTGTGTTTGTTGGTACTTAGGGGGCGTGTGTTTGTCAGCGCTCGGCCTGGCTCGTCTTCTGGCACCCTAAATTGCCAGTGCTTGGCTTGGCTTTACGATAGGCTATATATGCTAAGCTGCTATTGCATGAAGACGTAAAAGCACATTGTAGTTGGCAAGAAAGGAGGGAAGCTGAGCAAGGGCTTAATGTAGACCTCCCATTGGTGGCACTCGAAGTCAACACCCTTTGCCGTGCTATCAACCTTGGATGCCGATCTGATCCATCATGCAGGTGAAATGTTCCAGACGGTTACTCGTCTGCTTGGCTTGTGGGGTTCAGTGGGGTTGAGTAAAAAGGTGCGCTTTGCTGTGCGTGCTGCCCTTAGCGGAGGGGATGCAATGGCGCCTTGGTTGGATAAAACCCGAGCCGTCCATCGCTGCCCCCTAGTCAGATCTGTTCTCCGACCCCTTGTCTCGTGTCTCCAGGTCGGAAACAGGCACGATCAGCATGGCCCTGAGGCAGAGCGCCTTCAATGGGCTGAGGTCCTTGGGCGCAGTGCCCGGCCTGAAGGAGGGCCTTGCCAAGCTTGCAACAGTCGGTGGCCTGCGCACGCTGACAACTCTGAAGGAGGTGCTGGAGGCGAAGATCCCTGAGCAGCAGGTGGGTGCCGCCCGGTCAAACCCTACCTAAAAGCCAGGCCTGCAGGGCTGGGCTGGGCAGTTTGTCGATCACATTGGGCGTTTTAAGAGCGGCCAAGTGCAAGGGCCCTAGGGTGACGGACTTGCAGTCAAGCCTGGATGTTAGCACCTGCCAGGAAGGCTTGCTTAGAACTTGCCTAGCAGTACATTCCATGTCCTCTGCGTGCCCTGGTGATGCAGAGCAAGTACAAGAGTCTGAAGAAGGAGTTTGGCAGCGCAAAGCTGGGTGAAGTGACTGTGGAGCAGGCCATTGGTGGCATGCGTGGCATCCCGGTACGCTGAGGAGCTCTGTGGCTTCCTTTGTATGCATCCTTGCAGTGTACACAGAGTATTAGGCTGCTGTATGCATCTAGGACAGCTGATGCTTAGCAGCTGCTGGGCACTGTGTTGTTGTTTTCACCAACACGTTTGCAGTTTGTTCCCAGTTTCATCCGGCCTCCAGCCTAGAGTTCTAGAGGAGCTTTGGGCTCACCAATGCTTGGAAGTGTTACTGCATGCAGGCCATGGTGTGGGATACCTCCCTGCTGGATCCCGAGGAGGGTATCCGCTTCCGCGGGTTCTCCATCCCGGAGCTGCAGGAGAAGCTCCCCGCCGCCAAAGAGAACTCACCATTCAGGTCAGAACATCCTGGCAATTCGTTGGCCCCACTTGCGGGACTCACGGCAGCATGGTCAGGTGGCGGTGCACTCTTAGACTAGACTAGACTAGGTCAGAACACCAGGAGCCCACCTGCTGGCTCCTCAGCAATCCACACATGCCCACGGTTGCAGTGGGCCAAAACCCTCGCCAGTGGCACTTTTCCTTGCTTGCCAATCGAGAGCGAAGCAAGCAGTGGACCCTCACTTGCAGTTGTCCCACTGTAGTGGCTTTGAAGGGCGGGGGCCCGATTGCTGAATCTCGACTAGGATGATCTGGCTGGGTACAGTGTTCAAGGCAGGTCCACCTCGGTTGATGTTATGTAGGGCCACAGTGGCATAGGCAACTGTGTCCTACTGTAATGGGCTGCTGCTGGCCTTGATGCTTCTCGCCCCTTGCTGTAGCTGTCCCCATGCCCGAGGTGCTGCCGCTGCTGCCGGGACCCTCTTTTTAGTGTGTTGTCTGCCCCCGCCCTCCCCCGCTGACTTTCCCGCCCGCCCACACTGTATAGGTGCCCGCTGCCTGAGGGACTGCTCTGGCTGCTGCTGACCGGCGACCTGCCCACCGTTGAACAAACCAAGTGGGTGACAGAGGACCTGCGCCGCCGCTCCCACCTGCCCAAGTATGTGTGCACTCTCATGGAGCACCTGCCCCACGGCACCCACCCGATGACGCAGCTGGCGCAGGCGGTGCTGGCGCTGCAGGTTGGTCATGGGTTACTATAAGGGTGGGGAAGGGTGCCCGGTAGTCAGGAGGTATACAAGGGGAAGGCAGGGAGGGATGATGCACGGGATGTCATTCTGTATACAGCAGACTCTGTATTGTGCTGCTGTGTCCGCTGTATCTCTTAGTGAGAGCACGTCTGCAACAGTACACCGCGTCAGTGAACTACCCATTGGGTACATGTCCATGCTATGAGGGCGTAATGGCATTTGCCGTCATACCTGAGGACCTGGCACACTGCAGGTGGAGTCCAAGTTCCAGAAGGCTTACACCTCGGGCGTGCACAAGTCCAAGTACTGGGAGAGCATATACGAGGATTCCATGGATCTCATCGCCAAGCTGCCCGCCATTGCTGCTCTCATCTACCGCAACACCTACAAGGGCGGCAAGCTGATTGATGCCGACCCCAACCTGGATTGGGCCGCCAACCTGGCACACATGATGGGTAAGCTGTGGCCCTGAGGTGCAACAGGGGTGGGGTGATGGCGCGAAGGGGGTGGAGCTGGCATGGGTTGTGTGGAGTGAAGCTGTGGCCGTGGTGTGCAAGTGGCTAGGGCTGAGAGGATGCTTGTCACAGGAGTGCCACCGGCCAGCAACCTTGCAAACCAATCTCCCGCAATATCGCGATTTGTAGCTGGCTGAAGGCTGCATGTCCGCTGGGCATCTCGCTTCCCCAAAAGTATTTGGGGTGGGTTTATGGGCTTTCTCGTGCCAGCCCTGACTGCCGTGCATGCACCTTTTGACACAGACCACCCTCCTCACCCTGTCCCACTATCTACTGTGTATCTAGCTACTAAAAATACAAAGCGTCGAGGTGCCTGCAAGTTGCGCATCGGTCTTTTCCCTGCTACTGTTGGCATAGAAGCGACCACTGTGCGACCAGATGCGAACTGGCTCTGCTCATTTCGTGCAGGCTATTCCGACGAGGGCTGCCTGGAGATGATGCGCCTGTACCAGACCATCCATGCCGACCATGAGGGAGGCAACGTGTCGGCACATGCCACCCACCTGGTGAGCCGGATGATGTGTTACAAAATTCCACGGTTGCCCTTTAGCTGGTATGAGGTACCCCAGAGAGGTGTACTGGCTTAGGCGCTCCAGAGCCATCCCTTGCTCGCCCCCCTGCCAGACCCAGGTCAGCTATATTGCACGACCCCCCACCTGCCACATTTCGTTGATATGGTGGTAGTGTTTTGGATCAGCTTGTACTAACACCAGCCCTGGGGGTCGTGATGGATCTGCCCGTGTCTATAGGTAGGCTCTACCCTGTCACAAACCCCCTGCTTGTCCTTTGCCGCGAGCATGATGCCCAAATGCCTGCACATGCTGCCTGGCATCTAGTACCGACATACCGACATGCCATCGCCACTTCCCTGCCTGCCCGCTATCCCTTTGCAGGTGGGCTCCGCCCTGTCAGACCCCTACCTGTCCTTTGCTGCGGGCATGACGGGCCTAGCGGGCCCCCTGCACGGCCTGGCAAACCAGGAGGTGCTGCGGTGGATCAACGAGACCACACACGACCTGGGAACCGCCACCCCCACCAAGGAGCAGCTGCAGGAGTTTGTGTGGGCGACGCTCAAGGGGGGCAAGGTGGTGCCGGGCTTTGGCCACGCGGTGCTGCGCAAGACCGACCCGCGCTACACCTGCCAGCGCGGCTTTGCCCAGGTGAGAAGCCAGGGGAAGCGAGGATGTTGCTAGGGGCAGAGGAAGCGGGCCCGCAGGGATGGGACAGCGGCTGTTGTGAAGCAAAATCGTGCGAGCTTGCGCTGTCAAGCTTGGCAGATGGCTGCATTGAGCACAGGTGGCGTCCGTCAACTGGAGGGCACGGGAGCAACAGCGTAGCGTGTGGGTTCCCCTACTGCTGCTTGCACGCTTCCTGTCCGGGGCATGGCTTGGTCAAGCTGGTGTTGTTAGATTGCCACGCGTTGTCAAGTAAAAGGTGTGGAGTTCGTTCCCCGGAGGATTACATGCCCGACTACGACCTCATCAATTGGCAATGTCAGTGTTGCAGCTCTGTGCTGACTCAGCAATGTGGCTGATTCCTTGTTCCCCGCAGGCCTACATGCCCGACTACGATCTCTTCAAGCTGGTGTCCCTGCTGTATGATGTGGTGCCAGACATCCTCACCCAGACCGGCAAGGTGAGACAAAATTAGCATCATCATCTAGCAGTCTTGGGTGTGGGTTCAGACCTGCATTGCTGGATGACAGCATGGGCTGCTGCCCGGCAGGGGTTGACTCCCAGCATTGCAGCGGTGCCTGGGCTCTGGAGGGGAGTCCTCACTGCTACCGGCCGGGGCGGAGCAGGGTGTGCATGCCATGGGCCTTGCGCTAATGAAGCATCTAGCCATTGATTGTGGGCATAACATTCTGCGCTAACTCAGGCAAGACTCAGGCTCATCTCTGCTTGAGCTCTGTCGGTACAGTTCACCTATTACTTTCTGTGTACACCAAGTGCCACCAGTGCCAGTGTTAGTAACTGATGTTGGTGGCCCTGCACTCTCTGCAGGTCAAGAACCCCTGGCCCAATGTGGATGCCCACTCCGGGGTGCTGCTGCAGTACTACAACATCACAGGTGAGACGCCTTGCTCCTCAGGACACTGCTGGATTTCCTGGCCTGGGATGTGTCGAGTTCCTAGTGCTTGCCGTCGTGACACACTCCCCCGTCCACTCCCATGTCGTAGGCTACTCTCTAAGGGATGCTAGTATTTACATGTGGGTCGTCTAGCAGTGCTGCTGTCCCTGTGCAATACGAAAAACTGTGCTTAACCCGGCTTAGGCCAAGCGTCTAAGGCAGCGCTGTTCTTACTCTACACTCCCTGAGCAGTTCTATCCCGTTGTGTCCTGTATCTCCCTGTATTTCTCCAGGGCATCTGCTTCACACGATCTGCTCTGGTAAGTGCATGCTTGGCCATCTCGCCCCTGCTGCAGAGGAGAACTTCTACACCGTGCTGTTCGGTGTCTCCCGCTCCATCGGCGTGCTGTCCCAGGGCATCTGGTCCCGCGCCCTCGGTCTGCCCATTGAGCGCCCCAAGTCGCTCACCGCTGACGCCATCCTGTCCAAGGTCAAGGGCCAGTAAGCAGCGACGTGGTCTTGCCTTCGTGAAAGCCAGAGCTGCATGCGCACACAGCAGCGATGACTGCGGGCACCTGTGGTGTGCTGGGCGGGCCTAGTGAGCGCCGTTGTAGGCCAGGCTGGCCTGGTTTCTGATGACGGCTTCAAGGGCGGCTCTGTCACATGCCTGCCACTATCAGCCTTGCCTGTTCAAGCCGCGCCTGCCGGGCTCTCTGTCCTAGGCAACACAGATCTACACTGCTGTGGTGGTCGCCGTCTGGATGCTCAGGATTCGGGATCCCTGCATGTCAGGCCCCATGTTGGTGATGTGTCTCTGTCTTTCGTTTGGCTGTCGAGGTTCGCTCTCAGCTCCATGTTACAGTGCTGTTTGCCCTCGCCTGGTGTTGGCCAACGCGAGATGTGCTGGCAAGTACTGGCTTACGCCTCTTGCACGGTTGCCCCGTTTGCAGTTTTGAGTCTGCGAAGGATTTGTGCATTGCTTGCCGGCGTTTGGCCTCTGATCCTTGGTGTTATGGAGGGCATGCTGTGATGGTGCTGAGCGCCACCTATGATGTTGATACATATGACTTATGTGTGTGCTGCTATGTCAGTTACCAAGTAGGGTTATCAAGCCAATGGTCCTGGACTCGTAGCAGCTGAGGGTGTTTGCAACACAGGGTACGGGTATAATCTGCATAAGGCATTGAAGTTCTCTGGCCCGGGGTGCTGCTCACCTTCCGAGGTGGAGCTCGTCATCAACGAGCCTCATAAAGTCGTATGGTTGCTGTGGTCGGCTGGCGTGACGGCATCAGAAGATCTGGCCGACTTGGGCGACTTGCAAGAACTGTCGATGGCAGGGAGGCGGCGCGCCTCAGAAGGGACGCTCATGTACCTTATATCGGTCCGAGGCACGTAAAGCAGTCGTGGAACACCGAGCTGCCCAGGAACTGCCTGCACTGACTGGGTTGCCAGCATGGCATGAGCTGGCAGCGATCGTCCAATGATATGGCGATCAGAGCCGACTCCCTCGGCGTATCACTTGCTACCGTCAACAGTTAGGAGTCTTTTCGAGCTCATATCGTAGGCTTCGGACCTCCTGGCCTGTGGACGAAGTGAGGCCAGACGTATCGCAACCTCTTCCAGCAATCCGTCTAAGCTGTGCGCCAGGTTCAAGTGATCATCAAATTCCCGACCCATCTAAGGCACGGCAAAGTTGCCGATATGCTCAGGTAAGCGCTTGGCTTGCTGGATGCCGAGGTCAAGGCATGTCTAGGCCTTTTGTCAGTCAAACTGCATACCAGGGAACTTCACGTATCGAAGGTGTCCAGTGCCCACAGATTTACAGAGCCTACCAGTGAGGGTGGCTAAATTACAGTTTCCAGACACAACCCAGCACTGGGGTAGTTAAGACGTTGCTACAGAGCTCGCGGCAAGGTCTTTGTATGCAGGGCAATAACCAAGCGACTCACCCCTCATGCTGCCCCCAGCTGGCAGCCAGCAATGGTGCTGAGGCTTGCAGCCAGCAGTGCTTCTGGGCCGCAGCTGGAGTCATACCTCACAGACTTCTTCGGCCAGCAGGAGCCAACCCAGGAGCTGCTGTCACGCCACCCAGAGCTCCCCGACAAAGTCACAGCAGAGCAGGCACAGCAAAGCGTGGACGCCATGCTGGCCGTACCGCTGTCAGTCAGGACGCTGCGCCCCCTGGTGCGCTCCTGCCCACGGCTGCTGTGGCGCGGCCAGGACTTTGCTGACGCGGTGAAGGGGGATGACGACGCGGCTGACACCCAAGTCAAGGCAGCTGGCTCCGTGTCGCCCATGCTGGCGCAGGAGCTGCAGCTGGGTGGAACCACCGAGCCCGACTACCCTGGCTACTGGGCCATGGACTACAACCCAGTGCACTCTAGCGTGACCGGCATGCCCTGCAGGTGGTTGGTTGGTTGGTTGGGTCCAGGTGTTGTATGATAAGATCCAAGTTATGACTTCAGATAAGGTGCTAATGGCAAGCGGATGTTCTTTCGCGAGTTCTTGGGCTTGCACTGGGTAACAGCAGTGCATCCTTGTTTTCGTTTTGCCTAGAATACTTCATGGCAACCAAGGCTCTTATTTTCGAAGTTGGGCACGGTGGCGCAGGGCATTGCACAGCAGGTCTGCAAATAGCCTCCCCCCTTGTTAGGCGGGGGGAGAAAGTGGGGCGTGCTGATCTGACACGCTCCAGACCAGTGGGCGTGCCATGCCCATAATGGGATGTCCCCTGTTGCCTTGTACGCAACGAGCCTGCCTTCATCATGCAGGTGGGTGGGTGGCCCCCAGCCGCCGCTGGATGCCTATGTGGGCCGCCTGCTGCACCTTACCACCCTGGCACACAGCTTGCCTGCCGGAGAAGGCGAAGGGGAGTGGAGTGACGACGAATAGCGCAATTCCCCCGGCTTCACACGGCGGGCATTCAGACCAGCAAAGTGTCCTCCCAGACAGGCCTAATGGGTCCGCATCTGAAAAAAAGAGACATGCTGGTAGCCTCAGCACTTCACGCGAGTGCAACTTCAAGACAATGGTAGGGTGACCAAAAGGTTTACACATTTGGCTGTCGTGTACACTGCAAGGCTAGCCTGGTTGTTTTGTGCCGGCTGTGGAGTTCAAGGTTTTTCTGTGTCACTTTATTGCTTCTATGTTACATCTGTGAAGTGTGGCAGTCGTGGTGTGCTCTGCGTGGTAGTGCTGGGCCCAAGGGCGGCGTGCAGCAAGGCTAACGGCACCTTGGGCCAAGTATTTACACTAGATAAATTTTGCGCTAGCTGGAGCTAGGGATAGTTCTTACCCCCACTCAGAGCTTTGAGGCACTGGGTAGTTGGACTGCGTGCAATGAAGATGTGAAGCACACATGCAGGGAACCGGGCTCTCAGTCTGCTTCCATGTAGGCATGGAGTTGAGGAGTGTGTCAATGCTTTACTTTCTACATGCTTTGACGGACGGAATGCAAACAGTACCAATGGCCTGCATGCCAGCTGTTTCCCACAAGGCATTGCCGCTAGGACTACTTGCAGTGCTTCGACAGCGATGAACGCATTTGCGCAGGCTTGTAGCAGCGCAGGTTTGAACATAGTCTTCACTTGCCACTGGCCACTGTCCCTGCTTGTCATCATTTCATGTCTGTTGCTCTTGCCGCAAGCCTTCGCTAGCTGCACCAGCACAGTACACACATGCAAGACAACAGCACACGTCAGTACAGTCCGCCCCCTATCTTTCGGTTGGTCTACAGGTCTGCTCCACCCTTTTACCCTTTGAATCCTTTACACTCTCTGCGACTTTCGTTGCACTGGCCGGCAAGGATGCTGCTTGGCACTTCATTATGCTGGGTTTCAGTAACAGGCTTCCCATCCTGCATATCCCAGTTGCCGAGGGTGGCATTTTCCATCACGGCAGAGGCGCCTGCGCGTTCTGCGGTTTCCGCTGGTGATTCCAACTCAACCCCACTAACACGTTCACTCAACAGCGCCGTGCGGCCTGGGTAGAGACACGCACTTCATTAGTTCCGTCCTGCTTCGTACTAGTTCCATATGGTGTTTTGACCATCTGATGATCAAACTCCTTTGCGCTGCATGAGTGCCTCACTAGAACAGCTCCATGACCTTTTGGCGGTCGCCCAGCGTCTCAGTGTGCTGGGGACACGTGTTGCTTTCACAAACCAGGAGAGAGCATCCAACTTGTTGGATCTGGCTGGTGACCCAATAGACCTAAACGACAGCGAGGCGGCCAGTCAAAGCTGCACGGGACAGCAACAATATTTGTCCAGACACAAGTACGCGCCAACAGGGTCAAACAGGCTGCCAGTGGGTGCGCTGTTGCAGGTCACACGACTGTAATATTTCCTTGGACGCACGAGTCGCCCCAGGGAAAGCAGGGCACCTTAGGTGACTTCTGTAACTGCTATGCACGGCAGATTACCACGTCTTGTCACTCAGCTTGGCGCGTCCACAGTGAATATCAAGACACTCCTGCGACAACCTCCCCTACGCTAACCTCGGCTGACAAAGGAGTTGCCCAGCCCCGAGCGAGCCTCTCTTGGCCACCATGATGTCGGGTTGGCAACCTTCGGAAGGACCAAGGTCTGCGTCTGCTTGGCAACATACAAGCAAGCAGAAATAAACTATTCGTTGCCCGCATACAGTGCACCGGGCTGGAACTGCTTAAGCAGCGCCTGCAGCCCTCCTGTGGTCCCGCTGATTTTGATCGGCGATCTAGCCCCACTGATATCCACTTAACAGCGCCGTGCAGCAGGTCAAGAGCCTAAGCGGTAGAGACATACTGTCACTTCAGGCCTGCATCGTAATGGTTGCGTATGGTGTGTAAACACTCGCGCTGCCTTGCGACACATGAGTGCCTCACTAGAGCAACTCGATGACCTTCTTGGGGTCTCCCAGCGTCTCAGTGTGCTGGGGATAGATGCTGCTATCATAAACCAGGAGCAGGCTTCCAGCCTGTTGGGCCTGGCTAGTGACACAATAAACCTGAACGACAGCGAGGTGGCCAGGTGGGTGTTGTTGTTCCTCGGTTGAGGTTTGACACCATCGCCCCTGAACTGTGGTGAGTGGTACAATAGCCACAACTTCTTTGGACAACAACGGCTCCCAGCTCCATTGCGTGCAGGGTGGCTGCTGAAATAGCCGACGGCCTGTCAGTCTGGTCGCCACCGGTTCTGGCGTGCCAAAAGGTACTAGGCCACCCTGCCAGTCACGACATCCCTTCAGGCCGGGTTTTGGAGGCGCTGTTGCAAGCCAAAGCGGCTGCAGCAGTAGTAGAAGTGGTGTTGGGCTTGTTGTCCTCAGAGCCAACGGCCCAACTCGGCAGCAGCGGCAGCAAAGCTGCTTTCCAGCTGCTCAGTGGGAGCTGCCGCGCGCTGCTTACAACAGCAGTGATGTTGTGCAGCTGGCCCATCAGGGCTTGATACAGCTCATCCGTCATACAAATGAGCGAGCCGGGTCTTTTGCTGGAGCAATTTTGCGGGACGGCACAGCGGTTCTCAACAGCGCTGCCGAGCTGGTGTCCTTTTTGCTGGCCACGACTAGAGGGGGCTGTAAGGCTAAACCAGCAGCGGCTGCACTGGCAACATCCTGCAGGCCAGCCCTTCTGCACAGCTTCTGGAGGAAGTGTGTTCTGGCGGTTGCATGCTGCGATTCTGAGCTGCGGAAGCTTGGTACAGGTAAGAGCCAGCCGGCTAGCACCTGAAGTGTATTCTTTTGGTGCACACTCAACCGCTGGCTGGGCTCGCTGCCCTTGTGCCTCTTGATTGCCATTTCTGGCGACTCTTTCAGCAGCATGTGTATGGTGCTGAAGTGCATGGGCGCGGTTCTGTACCTGGAGGTGCTTTTCTATGCTATCCCATGTAACTTGTGGTATCTGTGGTTATAATTGACTGCTGCTACATCCAGCTGGGGGGACGTGACTCCATTGCATTGCCCCCCCTCTTCTCCTTACCAGGTGGAACCGTGGACGAGGCAGTCTACCACCTCTGCCGCCTCAGCCTGTGGGTGTTGGATGGCAGCAGCGCCACACTCGTGTCGGCCTTGCAGCGGCAGCTGGCAGGGGCTGCTGAGCTGTTCTTGGCTGACGAACCTGTTGTGGACGTCCTCCTGCCCATGGTGGCACTCATGGTTGGCCGCCAGGCACGTGACTGTCTAAGGGATGCTACGGATTGCCGCCCTGGTGCAGCTTGGTTCAAACTAAAAGCGTAGCTCACTGAGGGGCATCGCAGTTGCCTGCTAGGTTGGGTTTAACAGCTGGGTGGCAGGCAATTATACGCCCCATAGTGGTTATGTGCCAGCCTTCCGGGTCGATTGAGTTGAGACTCCAGCAAGCAAGGTTGTCATGCTGCACACACCAGCAATTTGCTTCGCAGGTCCGCGCACTTTTGCTATCAAGTACTTGGGGCTGGAGCGGCAGTGGGCCAAGACTGCACGTCTGGCGTGCTGCTTCGCAGCTGCTGCGGCAACCCAACATGGTGCGTGCCCTAGCTCGCGGCACCAGCACATTCCAGTCGGCAGCAGCAGCAGCAGCGCTAGCCGCGTTGCCAAGCCTGCTCCGCCGCTACCTATCTTGTGGGCCGCGTGACGGGCTGGCAGACGTGCTGGAGGGCATCACTGCAGTAGCCTGGCATTGCCATCAGCTGATGATAGCCCACATGGCTGGGCCGCACGCAGCCTGCAGCTTGCCTCGGGCGGCCTGGGAGGGTACAGCATCGTGCTTTGCGGCTTTGCAAGGAGTGCTGGAGCGCGGCATACCCAGCTTGGCAATGCCAGCAGAGGACGGCGTGGCAGAACTGCTAGCCACTGCCATGGGCATGGTTGAGGGCCTGCTGCCCCTTCTAAGCTATTTTGTGTCAGCCCATGGTGCCACCACAATCGACCCTGCGGATGCAGATGCAGTAGCCTCACATGTGAGGCATTGACGCGGCTGTGTGGCCGGCTGTGGCAGGGGGCGGACCAGCTGCGGGCCCTAGTGGGTAGTCTGGCCGTGCATAAGCTGGGCGTTGCTGCTGAGTGTGCTGTGATACTTGGGCCTCAGGCCGTGGCAGCAACGCTTCGTCGCCAGCCTGACAGCCAGCATCCTGCCTTTGACAGCCTTGGGTATCTCGTCGCCTCCCTCTCTAAGCTGGCCATCCGCCAGAAGCCCTGCACGCAAGGTGGCTGCCAGCCCACGGAAATAGCTAAGGCTGTCCGCCAGCTGCACACTTGCGTTACTCCCTTCTTCACAGCCGTGGGGCCCGACAAGAAGTACTCCCAGCGGTCTTCTGACAGTTGAGGTGCTGGATGGTTGTCAGTGTCTATTGGAGAATGTTCCCAGCACTAGGGACCACCCCCCTGATCATTTATGAGGAAAGGTACTAAGGATGCCATGGTGCCGTGTGTTTGCCTGCTGCAACATCATTTGTTCATGATGGCGGATCTCTTGACTTTGACTTTGCCACACAGATTCCGCTGCCTTCAGCTGAGTAGGGGGGTCCCGAAGACACTGGGTGTATAGCACCCCACATCATCCCTAGGGTTTAAGGTGCTACTGCGCTTGAGAGCTCTCGAACCGGACTTGGTCTGCTGCGGCACCAACCTTGTGCTATTCTGCCCTGAAACTTACCTTCTCGTGCACGCTGCTGCAGGGACTGGGACCATGTCACTCTGCCGGTGGCTTATGTGGTCACGGCTGTCCTACAGGCTGAGAAGGGTCAGTCCAGGAGCGCTGTGCTTGCAGCGTGTTCACCGCATTTGGTGAAGCTCGCCCTTCTACTGTCACTTACAAAGGCGCATGCACGGATGAACTCCAAGTATGTGGGCGGGGGGGCAGGCAGCAGCGGACTTGTACCCCTGGCGGCTGAAGCAGTGCAGGCTGTTGCGGTAAGCTGGCACTTGGCTACTGGCTTGCTTCGGTTTTACAACAGCATGACGTATTGGATAGCATCTGTGAGACAACTGCCTTAGCCTCGCCTTTGTGAGATGTCAGCTCTTGGCTGGTGTACGAAGCACTCGTGAGATGTCTTCCTGCATTGCGCCCAGCGCGACAGTGCATGTCAAGGGCATGGGTGCTGTGCAGCTCCTCGCCCATGACTGAGCTTGCTTGTGTGCTCTGCTGCAGTTGGCTTCCTGGACGCAAGATGCCGCTTGGAAAGCGCTGAAAGAGACTGTTACAGACCTGAGTGCCGGTGTCCGCTACCGGCCGTAAGTACAGCCCGCCGCCTCCTAGCCCTGTGCACCAGAGGAAGCACCCTTTGCCAGTTAGTTGGCCAGCACATTTGCAACATGGTGTGCCTTACGCCATGCCAGTCCTGCCGAGCAGATGTCAGAGCGTGGCGGTATGCTGTTGCTTCCATCTACAGGACGGCTGTTTGGCTAGCAAAGAGCGGGTTCCTTTGGCACTTGGTGACCTGGACGGCCGTGGCGGCGGGCAACCGGAGCAGTCGACCAAGCACAAAGGTACTGAAAATCTGGCGTCCTACTCTGGCAATGGGATGGTGTGAAGTAGTTGAGCAGTCCGCCACCTGGCATGGCTGCCGTCTGTCACAGTCTGTCACCGTTTGTCTCCCAACATTGGGGTTAACTAATACGTAGCATGTGCCATGCCAACATAAACAGTACTAGCCCAGCATAACCGCATCCAGCCCAGCCCTCGTATAGCTATACCCTATCTCCACTATGTTCGCCTAGCGGCTACCCTTGCTAAGTACGAGTCCAAGCTGCGTATGCGCGACTCCAGTCTTGATGCCATATACCAGACATTGCTTGGCTGGACAATCACAAAAGGCAGGTGCTAGGATGCAGCTGCCACAAGATTTTCCTGTTCGGGTAGGTAGATGAAGCAGGTTCTCAGGCTCGCACCCAACAACGTGCGCTTTAAGCTTATGGCCTCCTAGAAGCTCGTAACCCAAACGCGGTAATTGTGTTACAGTGATTTTTAAATGTGCAGGTGTTCCAGCTGCAGCGGCATATCCTGGAGATAGCTGTCATGGTGGCGCTAGGCCTCGTGGTGGAGTGTGCTGAGGAGAGCGGGGCACATCCCTTCACCCTTCACTTAGCCAACAAGGCATGGGATGTGGCCGAGCTGGAGAACTTCATTTTGAGCTTCCACAACAGCCAAGAGGCGCACAGCAAAGCGTTCTGGAAAGGGAAGGTGCAGAAGGGCCTACTCCCCTTGGCGCAAGCTCTGAGGAACTGCTTGAGTGATCCAGACAAGGGGCAGCAGAGGCTGCAGGAGGCCCAGGTGCTGGCCCAGCGGCCCTGCGCCAACCCGCTGTGTAGTAATGTGAGTGGCTGCAGCGAGGCACGGATGCGTGGATGCCGTTGCAGCGGCTGCCGTGCTGTGCGCTACTGCAGCCGGGAGTGTCAGGCAGCCGACTTTGCTAAGCACTCCAGAGTATGTGGGCAGCTTGCGCAGGCGCATGTGAGTAGTTCCACAGAGCAGTAGCAAGTGAAACCGGGACTGATAAGGATGCAACTGTGATCGCCGGCCCTGTGCAGTGTGTGGTCTCATACCAGGGCGGCTTATGTGGTGTAAAGAGTTGTTTCAGTTCATTTCATTCGTGGTGAAGTCTCTCATGCATATCCTCCCTTGGCAGAGCAACTGCGCCTGTCTGTCCGTTCCGAAAGACCCATTCCCAACATACCTTGTTGACCGTGATGTGCAACCGAGGGCGTCTCCTTAACCCACGCCCCTGGCTGGTGTCCTGGGTTCTCCCAGGGCACCACTCAAGGCACGGATACGGCTGTGCTTTTGAGGCCTGGGCGTATTTATTTATTTATTTATTTACCTTGATGACCAAGCAGGTACTCTGCTCACCCAGGTTACCACGGTCGAAGAGACAGGGCGGGTTAGCAAAATCTGGAGGGTTTCAAGCCTGCATGTGCAGGGGCACAACCCACAACGCATTTGGTGGTTCAAAGCTGCCAGATACAGCACAACTCCAGCAGGCGCTGACCTGGCAGTGGAAGCATGAGTGGAAGTAGGCAGCAATCTCTGAGCTCCCTTCACAGCGACTGGATAGTGTCGCATGGGTAGGGCAAGAGAACTCTGGCGAGAATCAACTCTCCGACTTGGAACCGCCGTGGTATAAACCTGGCTCCCAGGACCCTTCGCGCACTGTGGATGGCATTATCTTGGGCGCCTGCGCCTTGCCCCGTTCCCGCTGGCTGCCCCACTGATAGTGCAAGTCGATAGCGCCGTGCAGCTGTTCACTGCCTAGATGGTACAGGCTTACTATCACTCCGGCCTGCATCGGATCAACGTAGTTACGTGTAGTGTTTTAACACTTGCACTGCGTTGCGTCGCAGGAGTGCCTCACCAGAGCAACTCCGTGACCATGTCCAAGACCTTCTGGAGGTTGCGCAGCGTCTCAGTGTGCGGGGGGCACGTGTGGCTACCTTAAACCAGGAGCTGGCTGCCACCCTGTTGGAGCTGGCTGGTGACCCGATAAATCTGAACGACAGCGAGGTGACCAGGTGGGTGACAAGGTGTTGTGTTGTGTTGGGAGGCAGCAACAACGAGCCATTGCTCCCTCTCACCCCTCCATCCCTGAACTGGGGTGGGTGGTACGGTAGCAACAATCCATAAACAACGACTTCCTGCTGCACCGTGTGCAGGGTGGCAGCTGAAATAGCGGACAGCTTGTCAGCCTGGTGGCCACCGGTCCTCCCGCGCTCAGAGATGCTAGGCCACTCAGGCCGTCGTGACTTGCCTGAAGACGGGGTTTTGGAGGCGCTGCTACGAGCCAGAACGGCTGCAGCAGTTGTGGAACTTGTGCTGCGCTTGCTGGATCCACAGCCCGCGGGCGAACTCGGCAGCAGCGTCAACAGAGCTGCTTTCCAGCTGCTAAGTGGGTGCTGCCGCGCGCTTCTTACAACGGCAGCAGACATGGTGCTGTGGGCCCATCAGGAATTTATACAGCGTTTTCATCACACAGATGAGCGGGCATGGCAGTTTGCAAAGACACTCTTGCTGGACAGCACAGTGGTTCTCAGCAGCGTTGCCGGGCTGCTGTCCTTTGTGCTGGCCGCGACAAGGAAGGGCTCTATAGCTAAACCAGCAATGGCAGCAGCAGCGACTTCGTGCAGGTCAGCCCATCTGCACCGCTTGTGGAAAACGTGTGTTCTGGTAGTAGCACGCTACGAGTTTGAGCGGGCGAGGCATGCCAGAGGTGAGAGCCAGCTGGCTAGCATCTGAGATGTATCTGTTCCTGCTGCGCACTAGATGCCCTCGCATCTCTCGATTGCTATAAGCTAGGACCCTGTAAGCAGTACACATATGTGCGGAAGTGCAAGGCTAGGATGTGGTACCTGGACCGTGGTGCCTTATGCAGTCCGCTGTAATATCCTGTTCTTGGGTAGCGTAGTGCCAGTGTCAATCCTCTAAGGATGGAATTCCCCTATGACACCTCCTCTTTACCTAGCCAGGTCGAGATGTGGACGAAGCAGTCTACCACCTCTGCCGCCTTAGCCTGTGTGTTTTAGACGGCAGTAACGTCACACCAGTGCCAGCCCTCCAGCGGCAGCTAGCAGGGGCTGCTGATCTGCTTGTGGCTGACCGCCCTGTCCTGGAGGTCCTCCTGCCCATTACGGCAACCGTCAAAGGCCATCAGGCACGTGACTGTAATACGAGTGCCACAGACTGTCGCCCTGAGACAGCTTGGTGCTTGAAGAATCTTAGTCATAGCTCTGCGAGGGGCTCTGCGTTGCAGTTGCCTGCTGGGTTGGGTTTGGAGACTAGGTGGCAGGCATCTGGATGCTCTACTGCGGTTGTGTGTCAGCTTACTGCCTGTATTGACCTCATACTCCAGCAAGCAAGGGTGTCATGCTCTGCATACCACCTTGTGGTGCTTTTGCAGATCTTAGCAGTTGTGCGCTCATATGCTTTGGGCCGGACCGCCATCGAGCCCGGCCTGAATGTCTGGCGTGCGGCTTCGCAGCTGGTGCGGCAACCCAAGCTGGTGAAAGCCCTAGCTCATAGCACCAGCCCGCTTGAAAATACAGCAGGCGCAATGACCATATTGCCAACCCTGCTCCGGCGCGCTACCTATCTGGTGGGCCGCGTGATGGGCTGGCAGACGTGCTGGAGGGCATCAGTGCAGCAGCCTGTCATTGCGCTCAGCTGGTGTTGGCCCACATGGGTGGGCCGCGGCCAGCTAGTGGCTTGCCGCATGTGGGCTGGGAGGGTACAGGATGGTGCTTTGCCGCCCTGCACGGAGTAGTGGAGCGGGCCATAACCGGCTGGACCACCGCAGAGGGAGGCGGCCCGGCAGAATTGCTGGTCAATGCCATGGGCACGGTTGGGGACCTACTGACCGTTCTAGGCTTGCTTGTTGTCGACCACACTGCCACGGCAGTTGACCCTGAGCATGCGGATGGAGCAGCATCAGCCTTTGAGGCGCTCACGCGCCTGTGCGGCCGGCTGTGGCAGGGGGCGGACCGGCTGCAGGCAGTGGTGGGCAGTGAGGCAGTGCGTAAGCTGGGCGTTGCTGCTGTTGATGCCCTCGAGCGTGGCCCTCAGGCCGTGGCAGCAGCTCTTCGTCACCAGCCTGACAGCCAGCATAAAGCCTTTGAGAGCCTTGGGTATTTCGTCACCTCCCTCGCTAAGCTGGCCATCCTCCAGCCAGTCTGCACGAGAGCTGGCTTCAAGCCCAGGGACATAGCTCAGGCTGTATGCCAGCTGCACAACTGCCTCGCTCCCTTCTTCACATCCACTGGCCGCGACCAAGATTACTCTTGTCGGTCCGTCGACAGGTGAGGTACTCGGTGGTTGTTTCTGTTTCCAAAAAGTGTAGCGCACCTGTGCCTTCGTCATGATCCGCATATAATGGGGTTGTTCAAGCAGAAGACGCTGATTACATGGGCCCCACCCGGTACAATACACGAGTTCTAGGGTGACTTAATGCTTGCACACCGGGTCATGGCTGCCTTCTGCCGTTTAGAGCGTTGCAGAGACTGCTGCTTGCAAAGCTGCCTGCAAACCCCTCCGCATCATCACCGAGGCCAAATGTTCTGCTGTGCTTACTGATCTTGTAACCAGATTTGTCTGCTGTTGCTGACCCAACCTATGCTGCCCTGCACTTGACCTGTCTCTTGTACCTTACTGCTGCAGGGCACGTGACTTCTCCACCCTGTCAGTGGCGTTTGCGGTCACAGCCGTCATACAGATGGAGGTTGGCCCGTCCAGGTGCGCCGTACTTGTGGCCTGTTCTCGGGAGTTAGTGATGCTCGCCCTCCTGTCACTACCAACAGAGATTGCGTGGGTGAACTCCAATTGTGTGGGTGGGGGCGCTGACAGCAGTGGACTTGTACCCCTTTCGGCTGAGGCAGTGCAGGCGGTTGCGGTAAGCTGGCAATGAGCTTTCCATTGTCGTTTGCAACCTCAATATAAGAATGTGGCCCATTGCCTAGCATCTTGGTCGATTGGCTTGGCTTCACATTATTGCAGTGGCAATGACGCAGCCTGTGGCTGCTGAAAGGTGCAGTGGTTGGGGCGTTCGTCTTGCATGGCACCCTGCGCGCGGTGTATATCTTGTGGCAAGGGCATTGTGACTTCTTAACTCAATCCTGAGCTCGATTGTACGTTGTGCAGGTGGCTTCCTGGATGCAAGATGCCGCCTGGAAAGCGCTGCAACGGATGTTTGCGACATGAGTACCGCTGTTTGCTTCCAACCGTAAGTGAGGTTGGCCACACTAATGCCGGCGCCTCCTTGTTTGTTATAATAGGGGAATTGCCTCGTAACGCGCAATCTGGTGTTGCTTTTACCTTTCTAGTCCTGCAAGTGCAGTCTGTGAAGTTGTGTCAGTTGCTGCTACTTCCATCTGCAGGCGGGCTATTTTGCTAGCGCAGAGTGGTGTCCTCGAGCACTTGCTGGCCTGGATGGCAGTGGCGGCGGGCAAGCGGAGCCAACAAGGCACACAGGGTCCTAAAACATGGAGCCCTAGTCTTGTGGTCGGAAAGTCCAATCCAGTCAGCTAGCAAACCGCGACCTGCCATGACTGTCGCGAATTGTCAACCTTGGGGCCAACTGATAGCTGGGAAGATGCACACAGGAACACCATGATTTCTACGTATAAAACTGCAGTGGCCTGTGGACACCACTTGCATGTTCATTTTGTTGGCAGGCAATTCGTTGACAAGCCAATGAAGCGCATCCCAGGTCTTCATGGCCTGGGTGAGGTAGATACTTTGAGTTCTTCAGCTTCGCAACCAGCTACGTGCGCTGGCACCCCAAGGCAATTGGAGTCTGCTGCTGTAACTCAAGTGGTATGACAGTATTGTGAATTGCTGGTGTTCCAGCTGCAGCGTCAGATCCTGGATATAGCTGTCACGGTGGCTTTAAGCCTCGTAGAGGAGTGCACTGAGCAGCGCGGCTCACATCCCTTCACCCTCCATATAGCCAACAAGACTTGGGATGCGGCCGGACTGGAGAACTTCATCAGGGGCTTCCGCAACAGCCAAGAGGCGCGCGGCAAAGGGTTCTGGAAAGGGAAGGTGGAGAAGGGCCTGCTCCCCTTGGCGCACGCTCTGATGAAGTGCTTGAGGGCTCGAGATGAGGGGCAGCAGCGGGTGCAGGAGGCCCAGGTGCTGGCGCAGCGACCCTGCACCAACCCGCTGTGCCCCAATTTGAGCGGCTGCAGCGAGGCGCGCCTGCGCGGACGCCGATGCAGCGGCTGCCGGGCTGTGCGCTACTGCAGCCGGGAGTGTCAGGCAGCCGACTTTGCTAAGCACTTTAGAGTATGTGGGCAGCTGGCGCAGGAGCATGTGGGTGCTCCCACAAGCCGCAGCGGGTGATGGGACTGTCAAGGCATGCTGCTGTCTTCACAGCATGGTACCTCGTCTGGGCTGGGACCCGGGCGGCTCGAAGAGGTACATATTAATGACACCAAAAGGTAATTTATGTTGGCTTGCCAGTTGGACTTAAGACGGAAAGACGGATCTCATCCTGCATTTCCCTTGGCACCAGTCGGTGTCCACCGACATGCATCCTAGATGGGCACGAGTCAGGCCTTGGAGGGGATGGGTGGTGGGTAAACCTGCTCTTCACCATAGCACTACACAGAATGTTCCGTACCTGTCTATAATTGCCCTGCTGCATGCACTGTGTAAATGGCTGCCAGCCGGAATACCCAAGGCTTGGGTGAATGAAACACCATGGTGCATGGTTCGGGAGGCAGTTCCAGATCTTCTATTATATATTATGCTGCCTAGTCGTGCACTAAACTAGCAGGGTGGCTTGCCACAGGGATTCCAAAGGTGGCAGGGAATGCGAACATAGAGGAGGTAGGGGTGAAGTGGCCCGACAGGGGCCGGTTACGCTTTGTGTCTTGCCTGAGTCCTGTTCCAGTGGGTCTCTCCCCCTAATACTGTGCTGTGATCAGCGGGAACTGCAGAAGGCGCAGGTACGCTCATCGGCAGAGGACCTCGCTTATCAGCAGAGGAGCAAGCCTCCCCAGTAATCATGGGGGGTGGAGACAAATCGGGTACGCAAACGTGGGAGCTTTTAAGCCTGCGTATGCACGGAATCTCACAACAAGCATGGTATTGATCAGTGTCACCAGACAAGTTACCAATCTGTCAGTCCAGCCCAGCTCTCACTTACTGTTTGCACTACCTGCCGCCCATGCTAATAGACCCCTCCCAGCCCAGTATACCCGTACCTCCTGACTGATCGCATTACCTGCCACCCTTAATAGTTACCAGGTCAAACGCAAGGTTGCAGCACAACACCATGAGGCGCAGACTTGGCGGTGAAACTTGAGGGCTGTGAGGCAGCAAAGCTGGGCTTCTGAGCTTCATTTATTTCTCCAGCATCCAGCCCCGTCAGTCCACTACACTCTTACCTCCTCCGAGTCTCTGATCCGCACAAACCTGCCACCCTTACTAAAATGTAGCACGGGTAGGGCACTTCAGATCTGGCAAGGAACAACTTTCCGGCCTGGGGCACCACGGTTCAGCCGTTGCGCCAGGATTTCCACGCCCTCGGCCATGTAGATCTACATGGGCGCCTGCGCCTTCTGTCGTTCCCGCTGATCACTAAACATTTGGGTCATGATGAACTGGGTCAAAACTCAGGCAAGACACAGAGCATAAGTGCATCCGGCCCTATTGTGCCGGTTCGACCCTGCTCCTGTTAGGTTCGCACTGCTAACCATCTTACCGGTGTTCACTTACAGCGTTGTGCAGCTTTCGCAGCTAGGCATTAGGATACGTAGAGGCGTTCTGTTAGTTCAGGCCTGCATCGTATCGTTGCGTGTGGTGTTGAACCCTCGTACTGCCTTGCACTCGCATGAGTGCCTCTCTAGAGCAGCTCCATCACCTTCTGGAGGTCGCCCAGCGTCTCAGTGTGCTGGGGATCGATGCTGCTCTCACAAACCAGGAGCGGGCTTCCAGCCTGTTGGGCCTGGCTGGTGACCCAATAAACTTAAACGACAGCGAGGTGTCCAGGTGGGTTCTGCTGAGCACGCAGCAACAACAGGCTTGTTTGTGACAGACCTTTTTTCATACCTTGCCCCTGAACTGGGTTGGTGGTACAGTATCGACAACTTCACAGAACACGTTGGCTCCCTGCTCCACCATGTGCAGGGTGGCAGCCGAAATAGCCGACAGCCTGTCAGCCTGGTCGCCAGCGGTCCTTGCACTCCTAAAGGTATCAAGCCACATAGGCAGCCAGGACATCCCTTCAGATGGGATTTTGGAGGCGCTGTTGCAAGCCAAAGCGGCTGCAGCCGTGGTGGAAGCTGTGCTGCGCTTGCTGCCCTCAGAGCCAACAGCCCAACTTGGCAGCAGCGGCAGCAAAGCTGCTTTCCAGCTGCTCAGTGGGTGCTGTTGCACGCTGTTTACTACAGTAGCAGATGTGGTGCTTCTGGCCCACCACAACCTGGCACAATTTAGTCATCAGACTGACGAGCGAACTAGGCCGACCCCGAAGGAATTTTTGCGGGACATCGCAGCGGTCCTTAGCAGCGCTGCCTTACTGCTGTCTTTTCTGCTAGCCGCGAATGGGAAGGGCTGTCTGACTAAGCCAGCATGGGCAGCAGCGGCAACTTCATGCAGGCCAGCCGTTCTTCACAGCTTTTGGAGAGCCTGTGTTTTGGCAGTAGCACGCTGTGCGAATGAGCTGCAGAGGCATGGTGAAGGTGCGCCAGCTGGCTAGCATCTGAAGTGCACCTTAACCTGGTGTGAACTGCTGCCCTCGTGTGTTTTGGTCGCGTTTTTGTTTAGAACCCTCTGAGCAGCACACATGGCGCTGGAGGTGCTTGGCTGCAGTGGAGCACCTAGAAAATTGTAATTGTTGCAAGCTGGTGTGATGGCTTGTCGGTGTGGATATAGTGCTACTGCCAGCCTCGAGAGACTGTTACTCCACTGTGAGTATTCTGTTCACCCGACAGGCCGAGATGCAGATGTGGCAGTCTACCACCTGTGCCGCCTCAGCTTGCAACTGTTGGGGGAGGGCAGGCGCGTCACACCAGTGCCACCCCTCCAGCGGCAGCTGGCGGGGGCTGCTGAGCTCCTCTTGGCTGACCGCCCTGTCCTGGAGATTCTGTTGCCTATGCTGGCACTCGTGAATGGCCGCAAGGCACGTGATCATGTCCAGCATGCCACAGACCGTCGCCCTTGTCAGCTTGATGCTTATATTTCGAGCTATTGGAGGGGCTTGGCGATGCATTTGCCGGCTGGGTTGGTATGGGAACGTAAGTGGCAGACATCAACGTGCTCTACTATGAACGCCTGTCAGCCTACTGGGTTCAGTGAGTTGAACTCCAGCAAGCAAGGTATCATGCTGTGCATACCACCTCTTGGTGCTCTTGCAGATCCAAGCCGTTGTGCTCTTGAGGCCTTTGGGCTGCAGTGTCAGAGAGCCAGACCTTCAAGCCTGGCGTGCCACCTCGCATCTGCTGCGGCAACCTAAGCTGGTGAAGGCCCTGGCTGGCAGCACCAGCACGCTTAAAAATGCAACAGCCGCAGTGATGGTAGTACCAAGCCTGCGCCGTAGCTACCTATCGGGTGCGCCGCATTTTGGGCTTCTAGACGTGCTGGAGGGCATCAGTGCAGCAGCCTGGCACTGCGCTCAGCTGATGATGGCCCACATGGATGGGCCGCGACGACCTACCAGCTTGCCTCGAGTGGGCTGGGAGGGTTCAGCATTGTGTTTCGCGGCCCCGCACGGAGTGCTGGAGCGAGGCATACCCAGCTGGCCAGCGAGCACCTTGCCAGGCAGAACCTTGACAGGGTTCCTGGTCGATGCTGTAGCCATGGTTGATGGCCTTCTGTCCGTACTGGGCTTCCTTGTTTCAGACCACCGACCCACCGCAGTCGACCTTGCGGATGCGGATGCAGCAGCCTCAGCATTTGAGGCGTTAGCACGCCTGTGGGGCCGGCTGTGGCAGAGGCCGGACCAGCTGCAGGCAGTAGTGGGTCTTGACCCGGTGCGCAGGCTGGGTGCTGCTCTTGTTCGTGCACTAAGTGCGGCCCTCAGGCTGTGGCAGCTGTTCTTCATCGCCAGCCTGACAGCCAGCATAGGGCCTTTGACAGCCTTGGGTATCTCGTCGCCTCCCTCGCTAAGTTGGCCATCCTCCAGCCACTCTGCACGAGGGCTGGCTTCAAGCCCAGCGAGATAGCTGAAGCTGTCTGCCAAATGCACGCTTGCCTGACTCCCTTCTTTACGGGGGGAGTCAATGAAGATCCTTCCATGCGGTCTTGTGACAGGTGAGGTACCCGGTGCTTGTGTCTGCCTTTGGTATCAGCGTACCACCTGGGTCCACGCATGGAAGGGAAGGTATAAGCCGAAGTGGTGGCAGGGGCGCTGCTTGGTGCAATCCATAGTTGCCAAGTTGACGGGTCACTGGCCGTATCCTTGTGCACAATAGGTCAGTGCTGCCTGCAGCTGACTAGAGAGTTCCCCAGAAGCACCGCATGGCAAAACATCCCACAGGACCACCGGGGTCACGTGCACTGCTGTGCTTGCCGCCCTTCGTAACCAGACTTGCAGCCTTCTGCTGCCCTGCATCGTACCTATCCTTTGAAGCACAGTGCTGCAGGGCGCGCGAGTATTTCGCCCTGCCAGCGGCTTACGCGGTAGCGGCTGGCATACGGATGGAGATTGGTGAAACCAGAAGCGCTCTGCTTGTGGCCTGTTCCCGGTTTCTGGTGATGCTCGCCCTTCAGTCATCACTCTTAACATCGCTTGCGTGGGAGAAGTCCAAGTGTGTGGGCGGGGGCGCTGGCAGCAGCGGACTTGTACCCCTGGCGGCTGAAGCACTGCAGGCGGTTGTGGTAAGCTGGCCCTCAGCTTTGAGTTGCTTACTTACCATGACATAGTCACGTGTTGCATAGCTCTTGGTCGTTTGACTTGGCTTGGCGGTTTGGGAGTGACCAATGTCCGCAGCCCTTGGCTGGTTGAAGGTGCAGTGACGGGGATGTTATACCTGCAATTGGACACAGGGCTTCAGAATGTGTCATGGACGAAGCGTGTCCTGTACCTCTACCCCTTTACTAATCGTACTTGTATGCTATGTCGCAGGTGGCTTCCTGGACGGAAGATGCCGCTTGGAAATGGCTGGAAGAGACGGTTTCTGATCTGAGTGCCAGCATCTGCTGCCGGCCGTGAGTGTAGTTCTCCCAAAAGTTGCCAGCCTGTACTGATCTGCATACTAGAGGAAGCATCCCGTGCCTCTTGGTTGGCCAGCATATCATACAAATGGATGTGCTTGACGTGATCCGAGTTCTGCAAGTGTAAGCTATCCGCTTGATGTGGCGGCATGCTGCTGCTCCTATCTACAGGCCGGCTATTTGGGTGGCAGAGAGCGGGGTCCTTGTGCATTTGCTGGCCTGGGCTGCGGTGACGGCGGGCACCCGGAGCGTCAGACCAGGCATGAAGGTAATAAGGAACCTGAGGTCTCAGTGTTGCCATTGGACAATCCGTTCCAGCCTACCAGCAAACCGCCACCTGGCATGGTTGCCATGATTCTTCATGTAATGAGGCCAACTAGTATCCAGGAATGGATATGTCTACATGACTGCCATGAACTTCAAGGACTAGTTTGGACCTGGCATGCACCACTCCTCCAGACAGCATTTGCCTGTCTGGTAGCGCTGTTGGCCAATCTCATGGCGAGGTGCTAGGTTACAGCCAGCCCCAAGCATTCATGGCCTCGGTCAGGTATATGCACGTAGGTTCTCAGCTTGCGTCCAGCTGGCCGCACTGCACACCAGAAGGCTAAGCAGAAGCTTGTAGGTCAACTCCAATTATGTTTTAGTGCTACGGATATGCAGGTGTTCCAGCTGCAGCGGCAGATCCTGAAGCTAGCTGTGATGGTGGCGCTAGAGCTCTTGGCGGAGTGCACTAAGCAGAGCGCCCCACAGCCGTTTACCCTCAGCATAGCCAACAAGGCATGGGATGCGGCCGAGCTGGAGACTGTCATCATGAGTTTTCGACAATAGCCAAGAGGCACGCAGCAAGGGCTTCTGGAAAGGGAAGGTGGAGAAGGGCCTGCTCCCCTTGCTACAAGCTTTGACATCTTGCTTGAAGGCTCAAGATGAGGGGCAGCAGAGGCTGCAGGAGGCAAAGGTGCTGGCCCAGCGGCCCTGTGCCAACCCGCTGTGCTCCAATGTGAGCGGCTGCAGCGAGGCGCGCCTGCGCGGACGCCGGTGCAGCGGCTGCCGGGCTGTGCGCTACTGCAGCCGGGAGTGTCAGGCGGCCGACTTTGCTAGGCATTCCAGGGTATGTGGGCAGCTGGCGCAAGAGCATGCAGGTGCTCCACCAAGCAGTAGCGGGTGACGGGACTGTTAAGGCATGCATGCCGCTGTGTTCGTGGCATGGGACCTTGTTCGGGCCCAGGTCAAAGTGGCTTGCAGAGGTACGTATAGATGCACTCTCATTTGTTGAGTTAATTTATGTCCGCTTACCTTTTAGGACTTTGCGGAGCCTTATGCAGAGTTTCCCTTGGCACCAGATGTCCATCAAATGCATCCGAGATAGACATCTGTCTTGCCTTGGTGTGTGTGTGTCAGGGGGGGAGGGGACCTGTTGTTGATGAGAGCTGTACACAGAGTGTTCCGGAGCTGTCCATGATTGCCCTGCTGCATCGCAGTCTGTCAGTGGCTGCCAGCCTGAGGACCTCTAAGGCTCGTGGCTGACAGAAATTCTTGGGGAGAGAATTACTGGCTCAGAACTCAGGCAAGACTCAGGCTCATTCTGCATCCAGCCCAGTACCTCATCCCTGCTCGCAGTATCTGCCACCCTCAATAAATAATTTGGTTGCATGATTCTGAAGGCACTTCGAAATGTAGATGGGTGCCAAGTCGTGCACTAAGCCGGCAGGTGGGTTGCCATAGGGTTTGATCAGTAAACTTTGCTCGCTTTTGGACACTCAAAAGGTAGTTCCTGATCATGGGTAATGCGACTAAAAACGGGTGCTGGTTGTGAGCAGGACTTCAGTTCAAGTGCTGCCAGGGCAGTCATCCTCTCTGGAGGAGCACCTCTTGCGTAACCAAGGGACAGGTCTCCGCCGACTAGAAATTTAAATACTCCCCTGCGTGGTAGCTGACAACCAACCGTAATCACCCATAGAAAGGGTTGACAGTGAAAAAAAGGGTTGAAATATCAGAAGGGAACCACGCGACAGAAGGGTCTGGGAATCACTTGGCGCCTGTCAGAGGAGGCAAGCGGGCAACGGGTCGGGGTGCACAGATGGCAGTCTGACATGTGCCACAACCACCGCGGCGACGTTGTCCAGCCACGTTGCTTTGCGCTTGGCGACCACGAAGCACACAACCCAGCACTCACCCCTCGAAGGCAGGTTGAATAGGCACCACTGCCAAACAGCACGCCTGGCTAGCGGCTAGCGGGGCGTTCAAGGTTGCAGTGGCGAAAAAGCGTGCAACCTGGTCCAGGAGATCATATGCGAAGGTAGCTCAACTCAGTGCAAACCGCCTTGCCACGAGACACCGCGCTCTTACCCAGCCCCTATCTGTCCAGCACCTGCAACAACCCTATACCCTAGGCGGCAGCACAGCCCACCCCTGCCTTAAAAAGCCCATCAGGGCTCAGCGCCCCCCAGCATGATAGCCTCCATCTCCCTGTCGCTCATCTTGGTCTTCAGTATCGGTGGCGGCCGCACCAGCTGGCGCGGCGCTCGCGGCGGCGGTGGGCCCGACTTGGCAAACATGGGCGCGATCATGGGGCGCGGCCTGGCAGCTTCCTGTGCTTTCTTTGTAGCGGCTGCAGCAAAGACCGGGAGCAGGTTGAAATGGCAAGACAGACTATCAGGACTGGGGAGCCCACCTAACTAGACAGGGGCTGCCAAGAGGCACAGTATAGGACATCCAAAATGATGGCCAAACTCAAATCCGCCAGGCTAACTGCGGATTCTCACAGAGTGTGCACAGGCCTAATCTCCAGCAGCTGAGCGTCTTAGAGCGCGACTCCCGCCTCTCGCACCTTCGACATAGGCCTTGGCCTTGTCCGCGGGCATGGAGCTGATGACTTCCCCAGTCTCTGTGCGCCTGGGAGGGAAGCGGATCAGGGGCTTCCGCTTGGCATGATCTGCGTCCCCAGCTGCTGCTGCTGCTGACGAGGCAAAGCTGGGTGCTGGCTGCTGCTGCTGCTTCCGGGGCGGTTGCGGCTGCTCTGGAGCAGGAGGTGCTCCTTCAGGCGTGGGCTCTGCTGGGGCGGAGGCCGCCTCCTGCGCCGCGGGCTGGGGCGCTGCGCTAGCACCTGCAGGTAATACACACAAGTCAAGGAGGCTGACAGCCACCCAAGGGCAGCCCAGCAGGGTCGTGCAGAACCTCACCGATCCACACCATGGGTACGCATCACATGAAACCAAGGATTCCACAAGGTCCCAACATTCCAATAGCACAACCGCACCTACCCACAAGGCTAGGCAAACTCGGAGGCACACCTGTTAACCATGCATACAGCCCTGTCAGTCCAGTACACCCCTGCCTCCTCTTTGTTACAGTGCCTGCCACCTTGACCAAATAGTGGAGCCTGGGCACAGCGGATAGGAAATGTGCCTTACCTTCGCCGGAGCCAATGGTGGCTATTGGCTGGCCCACAACCACGGTGTCGTTCTCCTTCACCTGCAACGACAGCAAGCTGGGGACTTGTTTGACATATCTGTGGGCCACTTGACGTGTCGCCTCTGCAGTGCCTTCATGCGGGGCCTACTTGCCCTGAAGCGGTGTGGTGGTCGCTGCCATTGTCACCCTAAAGTGCAGCAACCCATGCGGTCCCAAGGCTCAAGCTCAGTTTACCAGTCTGCCTGGCAAATGCCTTTGTTGACATTCTTATAGGAATACAAGCCCACTCACCAGGTAGTGCTCCAGTACGCCAGCATTGGGCGCGCGCACATCTACCACGACCTTGTCAGTTTCTATTTGCAGGATGGGTTCGTCCTCCGCCACAGAGTCCCCGGGCTGCTTAAGGAGTGTGGAGATTGTGCCGTCTGTGATAGACTCCCCCAGAGCTGGAACCTGCATACCCCAGACACAGCCAGTCTTACAACAATAGAGACTGCGCTGACAGCCAGTGAAGAGCAACACTAGAGGCACCAGAGTTGCCTGCCGTTGCCGGTGGTTGCAGCGACTATTACTATTCGCCTCCAGTGTTCTGGGTGTTATCCAACAGCAATCCACGCGTCCAGGTTTCAGCACAAGGCAGAGCACAGGCGATGCAGCTTTGCAGGGAAACCTCAACATAGTGTGGCCGACTGGCCAGTGAGCTTGCAAGTTGTGCCTGCTGCAGTCTCATGTGCCGCACCTTCACTTCAAGACCCGCGTAGCAGCTGCCTGTGGCATGGAAGGTTCGGCCTTGCAGAAGCGATCCCTGATCGAGATGCCAACCCTGGCTTAGGGTGGTGGGCTGCCCCGCAAGATTACAAATGCCGCTCACAGCCGCGGTCGGGAGCTCGCGGAACGAGGTCACAGCCACGGCTCTGGTCAATGCCAGGGAGCTCTGCTGTAACAACGAGCGGAGAGGAATCAGCCTGCTGCCCATGATAATTCCGCCAGTTGTGGGCAAGGGGTTCACAACACCACACGAGGTGCGCAGCTCGGCCGTCCTTAGATAAAAATTCGCTTGAATTGAGAACAGCATGAGTGACGGGAACGCCAACAAACTCCTCCCGCTGCTGACTGGGTCCAAGGTGGAAGGGGTCACATGTGGAATATTAGCATGGGTGGCAGGTAGTGCGAACAGGGAGTAGAGCTGGGCTGGACTGGACTGAACTGACAGGGCTGGATGCAGAATGAGAATATTGCCAAGTTGGGATGCCCGTGAGAGCAAGGGTAGACAGCTATATGGAACTCTTGTAATGGCTGGTAGGGACCAAAGGATACAGAGCTCTCAAGGGAAAACCCGAGGGGGATGCAACTGAGGCGCTCAGATGAGGAATGACGGGTTGGGCCCATGGTTTGGATGTAAAATGAGAGCAAGCATCCATGACCCAGCTGAATATCAAGCAGACGGGGGTCCACTTGGGAGAGATCACAGGCTGCCAGTGAAATCACCACTACATTCGCTGCTTCGGGGCGAGAGGCCTTACGGGAGTGTGATGGGCTGCCCCCTCCATCTCTCGGGCCTCAGCTAGGCTTCCCAGGCAACCCACCCTGACACGAGATACGGATCCTGCGGCTTGCCTGTTTCCTGGATCACAGAAGTTCAGCGCAATGGCCAGTAATTTGTGTTACAAGCGGTTGCAGCCTTGTGTCCTCAAGTGCATGCTGCTACAAGCCAGCACTGCTGCTGACCCCGACCAAAGCGAAGCCGCTCCCAAGCCACATCCTACGATGACCAAGTGCCTACGCCAACGCCACAGTTGGCCAGTCTGCGCCATTTGCCTCGGCTCCTACCAGCAGGCATGAAACGGCAGCAGCAACAAGCGCAGGCGCGGCAACGCCGCCCGCCTGCATCCCTCCAACACCCCCGCCCACGCCAGATCTACAACAGCGCCGCTGCTCCTCCCCAGCTCCAAGCTCTCATTGCGCGCCAGCAGACATGATGTGAGAAGGCGCTTAGCGGTTGGCCTTTGCCACGCGCTCGATCTCGTCCTTCTTCTTGATGGCGTAGCTGCAGGACAGCACAGTACAAAGTAAGGAGCTGGTGTACCTGCTGAGCAACTTTGTGTACCTGCTGAGCAACTTTGTGTAAGATCGTGTCATACCAAAGCATCCACCACAGCAAGCCAGGGTTCAAAGATGGTCGCACAGCAACATCTCCACAACACCTCCCCCACAAGGAATTGACGACGTAACCAGGCAACAATCAGGCTCAGAACTCATGCAAGACTCAGGCTCATTCTGCATCCAGCCCTGTCCGTCCAGTCCAGTCCAGCCCAGCTCTACTCCCTGTTTGCGCTACCTGCCACCCATGCTAATCACTGAGGCTGTGCCACAGGACCTCATCAGTAATCAGACCAGTCAGCACTATATTGTTTTCTGCTGCAGTACCTCCAAACACACTGCGAACCCCGACACCGCCCACATCTCCCATATTCAAGATGGAAATGCACGTGACAGGAAGGGTTCAGACAGCAGTGTGGCGGGTGCCAGCTGCGTCAAAAAGCAGGCAGAACTGAAAAGGGAGACGAGCTGCAAGCACACAGACAGCAACACAACCGTGTACGCTTAGAAAATATTTACCAATCATACAGCAACAGAGCCCGGGTAGGTCGCGCTCCGTGCTGCCCCACACCCTGCCACATGCAGTCGCACCTGTTGCTGCTGCCCTTGGCGGCATTCACCAGCTCGTCGGCCAGGCACTCGGCAATGGTCTTGATGTTACGGAAGGCGGACTCACGCGCGCCGGTGGTGAGCAACCAGATGGCCTGCACACCAAACAGCCATGCTGGCCTTGGTACGCGCTTTGCTGACCTGGCAACTAACGTCCGCCGCCCCAGCTGGTGTGAAATTGGCATGGCCCTCACCGCGCTATTATGGGCTCCTCTCCACCCAACAACCTCTGAACTTTTCTGTCCCGGCTCTCCCATGCTTCCCTCTCTCCTACTTGCCAGCACCCCTGCGCTCCTTCCTTCCTCAAAGGCACCCCCTACTCTCCCGCCTCCCGCCATGGACCCCGCCCCCGCCCCCACCTGGTTCACGCGCCGCAGCGGCGACACATCAACAGCCTGGCGGCGCACCACACCGGCGGAGCCAATGCGGGTGGCATCCTCACGCGGACCACTGCACCCACATATAAAAATTTACACAGGAGATTGTTAGACCTTGAGGTCATGGCAGACAGAGGGGGTAGTATGACTCACACGGCTGCCTTGTTGTATTCTTAGGGTACATCAACAGGGCAGCTGCCCAAGCTCGCGACGGCTGAGCCCCAGCCTGCGGCCCTCCCATGCTGTTCCCAACATATTCAACAACCTACAGCCCCTCAGCGAGCCACATGACACCAGGGAGGATACTGCCAGCAACGACAGGCTTACATAACCCGCTTTGCAACCCATGACTCACCCGTTGATGATGGCGTCCACCAGGACCTGGATGGGGTTCTGGTCGGTGAGCAGGTTGATGATGTCAAAGGTGTGCTTGACGATGCGTACCGCCATCAGCTTCTTGCCGTTGTTGCGCCCGTGCATCATCAGAGAGTTGGTCAGCCTGCATATCGCATATATCAATGAATGAACTGACATACATCCCACACCCCTGTGTCAGGACGTGCTCATAACTTCCCCCACGCGCTCAATGTTCCGCCAGTGCACAGGCCCGAGCGTGCCACGCGGCCGGTGCCTCTCCAGCTCTTATAGCCTGAATGGCACCGACTACGCCAAGCTAGCTGCCCGCCCTGCTGCAACTGCTTTCGCTCCAAAACGACTGCAAAAGGCTGGTGTGTGGCCTGCCACGTGTCTGTCACTGCCAGTGCTGTCGACTCTCCGCCTGTGCTGCTGGGCAAAAGCATGTATGCGTTCCACGCCGAAGCTCCACAAGGCTCCGCGCTGCAGCAGCACCGTGGAACTCCCATCGAGCCAGGGCTGCCCATATTGTTCCTTGCTGAGGCTGACCCCTGAGGCTCGAAAACAGAGGGGCAGCGCCTTTCTGCTGCCCCCTGGACCTGTCGCTTCACACTGACACTGGCTCGCTAAACTCTGTCAACTGCTCCGGTTGCGGCTGGGCACACTGCTAACCGCTGCAGGCTTCGACTCTTAACATCCCTGCCTTACTAAAGCGCCTCCTGCTGCTTCACGGTCCTCGTCTCACGCTGTCCCAAAACTCCCCGACTCTCCTCATTAGCAATGCTGAAGGGACTACTCGGTAGCCCCATCGCTAAAAACGCTCTGACTACAGAGAACACCAGCAACAGTTGCAGACAGCCTCCGTAGTCGTCCTGGAATCCATCCTCCATCCTTGCCCCGCCGCACGCTGCACCAGCCCATCACAGCGCGCACCTCTCGACAATGGGGCACTGCGCCTTCCTGAAGCGGCGCTTCTGGAAACGGCCGGCAGAGTGGGGGGTGAAGCGCGCATACTTGGGCTTCACGGCAATGTAGTCCTCAAGGGAGATGTCGTTCACCTGCAGCAAGGAAGCCAGAAGCCGCTTCGCACAAGGCTGTGCACCGCTGTGCCGCGCTGTGCTAGCTCCCTTGCCAGTTGCAACAGCAGGGCTGCTGCCCACGTTGGAAACCGAGGGACAGCCCCTTGCTGCACCACTAGCTTTGCTGAACCCTGCACTTGAGCGCCGCTGCACCTAAAACCCATTTGCTGACTGGGCTGCATTCTGCGCGATATCGCAGCCAAGGCATCCTCCTCGTATGCTGGTTGCTGGCACCAGCCGCCTACTGCAGCACGCCTGCTGCACCCCGTTCACGCTGGCCGCCCGCCATCCCCCAAGACAGGCTGCCTTTCGCCAGCTGCTGCTACTCGTGCACTAGCCGATCCCTGTCGGCTGCCAAGCTATGCTAACGAGCAGCTGGAGCTGAAGACCCCCTTAAGTTCAGTCCCTGCAGTGCTGGCTGCCGACTGCCGCATGCGCACCTCCACCTCATCGAAGCTCCACTTGCCGAACAACCTGTAAAACACAAGCAAGATACACAACACTATAAGTACAAGCTGCACAGCTGAGTCCCTTGCTGGAAGCGATGGTGGCTGGTAAGCAAACAATCAACATATGGCCTGATTTCTGTATTATAGCAGCAAACTCGAAAATCGGTCGCTCCACCGAATGCTGCTGGTCATGACAGGCGCACTGTTCCTCACTTAATCTCGGTCGCCATGTTGCCAGCCGCTCCGACGCCAGCAACAAGCTTTGGAAGAGGGAGTCTTAGGCAGAGACCGGGGTGTTAACAGCGAACCGCCAACCTGGGCTCTCGGGTTTAGGGTGTAAAGGGGTTCCTTCTCGAAATTTTTGGGAGATGTGGATGCCTCTACCTCGGCCTTCCGCGAACCGGGTTGGGGTAAGCAAGACAATTGCTTCTGAACCATCCGGGTAATAACAGGTTGTCTGGGAACTGTGTTGCACCAGCAGTGTCATTTTCGAAGCAGTGCTGGGCGTTGTAGCACGGCCAGCGAGCGTCATGTCAGTCCCTGTGGCAAATGCAGCCCTGCATCAACCCTCGACTTGTGGAAGGTGCCGCCAGAGACGGCATGCACCCTCTGTGAGAGCTGCTGCAAGCCTGAACAGGTAAGCCCTGTGGCTGATGGTTCAAGAAGGCTCTCTTTGTTTGTGGTAACAACCTGGCACCACCCTCTGGCTTTCCCTAGCTCAGTGTCCCTTTCACTGGTTGGTACTAGAAGGCTTGAAGCGTGCAGTCTCAACCGGGTGAAACACATGAGGCTGGAAGTCATATACAAGTGGAAACCCTGTGCAGGCCTGTTTCACAGCACCAGCTTACCTCCTCCCCAGCCAGCAGCGCCGAGGGCAAGTCCTTCTTCTCAGGCAGCTTGCCGCTACGGCGGCGGGGGCAGCAGCAGCAACTGCGACAACGGGGCAGCGGCCTGGTTGTGCGGGCAGAGAGGGACTTCTACCAAATCTTGGGGGTGCCCCGTGACGCTGACAAGAAGACCATCAAGTCAGCATATCGCCAGCTCGCCCGCAAGTTTCATCCGGTGCGCTGCTTGTTGTTGGTGCTTGCCGTGTGACAAGGAGCAGGGGAGGAAGCCGCATGATGGTGGCTGGGTGGGTCGAGTGGAGAGGCGCCGTGGCAAGATGCTGCTGCTGGTTACGCAAGCACCTCTGCCGCACCGACAGGCATTTGGAGAGGCGCACACTCAGCGGGACCGTGGGATGGCACTGTATGAGTGCAAGGATATGGAAGGATGTTGTATTTGACATTAGTGGCCCCTGAAGGGTGGCATATCTGTTACCAGTGGATCCCCAAAAGCTTGCTTGGGTTGAGACGAAGGTTATCATTGCTTTACCCAGTGACTGGACAGTGTCCGGATTGAGGCTCTCTGCTCGTCATACGGTGAGACATTGAGGGCTTCGACCTGTGGGCCTGGTCCTAGCTCGGCTGCGGACGCTTGGTGCCGTGTTTTGTGGGCTGTACGGGTGATCTGTATCGGCTAACAGCGCTGTTCCATCCCTCAGCGCGCATCAGTGCGGGGGCGGGATTGTCAGTCAGCAGGACCCAGTGCAGCTGCCTTAGCCGGCTCACCTAAGCACCAACTTCTGCCTGCAGGATGTGAACAAGGAGTCGGACGCTGAGGAGAGGTTCAAGGATATCTCAGCAGCATACGAGGTATGTGCCGACGCAGGCTTCAGTGCATTATGTTCCTTGGGCATGATTAAGTAGTATATAGTATGCATGTGCGCGGGTGGAGGCCAACTATCTGTTGCTGGGAGGGACTGGAACTCATCTCAAGCCCCCAGTCATCGCCCTGGGAAATAGTCTATTGAGAAGGATCGCCTGGTGGCAAGATCAGCTTGGGAGTCGTTGTGAAGAAATGCCCGGAACTACATGCAGGTGCTGTCCGATGATGAGAAGAAGTTGGTGTATGACCGCTACGGCGAGCAAGGGCTCAAGGGCGCCGCGGGCATGGGGGGCATGGGCGGCATGGGTGACATGGGCGGCTTCAGCAATCCGTTTGACCTGTTTGAGACCTTCTTTGGCGGCGGCATGGGAGGCATGGGGGGGCATGGGCGGCATGGGAGGGCGGCCGATGCGCAACCGACCCATCCCCGGCGATGACCAGCGGTGAGGAATGACTGTGACTGCCAAGGCGTGCCTGTGTCCTGCAGCAGGATGCTGCGGGTTCACGACATAGCAGAGCTGAGGAGGCGGCTTGTAATTGCACTAAAGGTTTGGGAGGTGTTGTGACATTTTTGGTGATCGAGGCGGGTGGCCTTTGGCTGCTCCCATGTGCCATCGGATCAGGACATCTGGCCGTCAACCGACACCGGGGCGCCTCCTCCCTCCTGTCCCTGCCAAGGCTTGTGGTTGGGGCATGCGCGGCAGCCTGCCGATCCCTCTTGCGGTGTTGCAGCTTGTGCGCCGAATGGGAGGGGTGCATGTTCGACCTCCCTTGCTGACGCTGTACATGCCACCTGCCGCCGCTTGCAGGCACGACCTGCAGATAGATTTTTTGGAGGCGGTGTTTGGCGCCCAGAAGGAGATCACAATCAGCCACCTGGAAGAGTGCGCCACGTGCGACGGCTCGGGCGTCAAGCCAGGTGGGTAGGTTCGCCCTTGTGGTGCAATATACCAAGGGTCTGACGCGGCTCGGGGTCAAGCCAGGTGGGCTAGCGCATCCTGACGGCTGGTTGGTAAGCACATGAACTCGATGGCCCTGGCGTCAAGCCAGGTGGGCCAGCGCATCCTGATAGCTGGCTTGAGGGCGGTGTTCGTAGTTGGTGGCTCGGTCAGGAAGCCAGGTGACAGGCCTGCAAGTAGGACAGCTCTTGGAAGGAAGTATCCCAGCCTCGGCCCCAGTGCGACACACGTGCCTGACTGGCTCACTCCGTTCTTGGCCCTCCGGACCTGCAGGCACCACCCCCGCGCGGTGTGCAACTTGTGAGGGACAGGGGCAGGTCATCCAGACCGTGCGGACGCCGCTGGGAGTGTTCCAGCAGGTTGGTGTCAGGTGGCGTCCGTCAGAAGGGCGTCAAAGCCCGCCCAAATGTGCACTCCGTGCGGGGTCCAGTGCCCTGGCCCTCAGGCTCCCTTTTGCTCACCTTTGGGGACCAATGATCGCAGATAGTCGGCCCTACGTCCGGTTGCCGACCGTGGCGTGCGGTACTGGCTTGGTTGTGGGACCTTTCTCTGCTACGGAGGGACTCCAGCAAGCCCTCACCCATAAAATTCACCGACTGTGGTCTTGGGGCTGCGCTGCTGCTGCTTACTCACGCTCTCCGCCTTCCGTCGTGTGAAGGTGTCTGCCTGCCCGACCTGCGGCGGCGTGGGCGAGACGACCACCCCCTGCGGCAAGTGCCAGGGCGACGGGCGGGTGCGCGGCAGCAAGCGCATCTCGCTGCGGGTGCCGCCGGGCGTGGACGAGGGCAGCCGGTTGAGGGTGCGCGGCGAGGGCGACGCGGGGCGCAGGTGGGCGGGTTGGAGCTGGGGGTGTGTCGAGGGTGGAGGCTCCTGGCTGGCCGCGGTGGGTTGGCGGGGGTCTGGTGTGGAAACAAAGCGTCATCAGAACAGCTTGGTAAAATGGGAAAAGCTAAGGCAGAAGGCGGCAGGCAGGGTGGAGGCGAGGGCGACGCG